>JAPMOB010248999.1:0-21114 GCA_029875015.1 Lepomis gibbosus
GTGCTAGGTAATTTTAGTCTGACAGGAGATGGGTTAATTATGCGTTCCACTTCAATGAACATAGGAGACAGTTTCTAGGAGTCAGTCTTTAATGGAATATTTTTAGAAGAGAGACAAACTTTCGTACTGGTCTGTCCGCTTCCTCATGCAAGGGAAACAAAAGTGGCTGATAACTCAGAGAGGACTCAAATGGAGACAAACCTGTGGCAGTGCTGGGCAAAGAGTAATGTGCAATCCAGGTAAGTTGAGTGTTCAAAGACGAAGGATTGGCAGTAACACACCTAAGCCTTTGTATGAAAAAATGTTAATGTGCTAAATGGGAGATGGAAACACTTTTGCCAAATAAGTTGTGATGTAGTGAACTTTAAGTCTTGCCGCATATTCCCATAACATGCAGAGACATAGATGGTAGCAAATTGCCTGCTTGCAACACATTCCTGAAGATCTCTCTCCATTTTTCACAGATCCACGGTACTCAGGTCCATGCAACTGGTTTTGTTTCTGGTTTGGAACCCATAGGTCTTGTTCATTACAGCCATGTGTAATAGAGCCCGACCGATTTATCGTTTTGCAAATATCATCGGCCAATTTAAGCTACTTGCAGATCTGCCTATCTGCAACTGCATTCATAACAGCCAATATATGACTGTTAAAAAAGAGAAACATAGTCGGCTCCTTCCCTCATGTCATGAGTGTTGTATAGTTTGCCCACCAGAGGACGCGCTGCAGCTCCTCTGTTCAAAAGCTGCAGCACCACAGAACAAAACATCAGCTGACCGCTCCTGGTACTATTCACACTAACTATTCACAGTTTGTTGTTTATTTGTCACATCAAGAATTACGCTTGCCGTAGCCTGGTTTATGCACTCCAAACCAGCTGATGGAAACGCACTTATTTCGCATTTACTTTTTTTCTCTTTCCTTTTTGCGAAATTTTAAAAGCCTGCTTAAATGACAATTTGATGGAAACATGGCTAGTAGCACCCGGAGCCAGACAAAGCCCTTTCAAAACCTTAAAAAAACTGAGGCTCACTGCCGGAATGCCATAGAGCCTGAACATGAGTTGGGTGAAAAAACTGGCTATCTCCAGCCATAGAAAGTTTAAGGAGAACCATGAAGTGAACTGCTTTAGAGAAATGGTCGACAATGGTTGGAATGGTAGATTTGCCCTGTGAGGAAGGCAGGCCAGGAACAAAATCCAAGGCTATGAGGGACCAGAGACACAACAGTCCACCTGGTGGAAGATGAGAGGCCTTTCCATGGACATAGTACAGGCAGAAACTCAGGATGTAAATGTCCATAGTAAGCCACCAGAAGCTCCCCCTGAGCAGAGACAGGGTGCGATTGATGTATGATATACTGTAACATAACTCCACTTATCTATATAAAACACTGCACTTCAGGCTACTTACTGAATTTCATTATCTCTGTACCCGTACTCTGCAGACTGACGATAAAGTTTAACTTAATCTAATCTAACTCCAGGATGACAGGCAAAGGTAGAGAAATGCACCAAGTGGAGAAACCTAATCCCATAGTCAGGAACAAACAGATGATTTGGTGGGCCTTTATCTAGGTCCGGTTGAGCTTGCTGGGGCTCTCTCACCACTGACTTCCTGGGAGATGTGTTGGCGTTTGTCTTAATGTTCCTTGAGCCTGATAAGAGAAAAATTAAACTATCCAAAAAATTCCAGCATACCTGGTGAGAGTTCAGTCTCTTACCTGCTAGATTTTTGTGGCCATTCCACACCACAAAAGGCTCATCCACGCCCTCCAACCATTGTCTTCATTCTTCTAAAGCTAATTTGCCTACTAGAGGTTACTGGATAGGAGAGCATGAAGATTAGGTAGGTAGGTTTGTTGTCACAATATAACAAGTTATAAAGTGAAATTGAGTTTCATAACTCCATTATGCTAAGACAACATTACAGAATAATTTATAAAAAATGGTAAACAGAAATAATCTATAACAGACCATTCTCATCTCAGGGCTTGCAATACTGACACTTTCAGAAAAAGTGACAAAGCGTGGTTATTTGACGCGTCTGATACGCTCTTGGTGCGTCTTGTACAGACCGGAAGTGCTAGCTACGTTCATGTTAAAGGTGTTGACAGTCCCCCAAAGCCCCACACCCTTACCATAACCATCAGAAATAGTTAGTTAGTAGTTGTAGGTAGTTAGTAAATAGTTAGTTAGTGCCTAAACCTAAGTCACTGACTTTATGCATGTCAACCAGCTAACCCTACAGCTGCGGGTAGGGTTAGCCTTTTTTGTATTGCTGCGACATAGAAAACGGTGGCATTTCATACAGGCGCTGAAAAGTACCTATAGTGTAAAATAATTATGCTTTGTCACGCTGTCTGAAAGCATTGGTAATGACACACTGAGATGAAAACGCGTTTACCATAATCAGAGGGGAAAAAGCTGCTCTGCAGTTTGGTGGTGTTGGAGCAGAAACATCTCTACCTCTTCCCAGAAGGCATCAGGCTGTAGCTGGGTGGGTACTGTCCTTTATTATCCTTTGGCTCTGCACAGGCACCTCACCTCACCTCACCTCACCTCACCGATATCACTGATGCTCGGGAGAAGGATACCAATGATCTTCTGAGTAGTTTTAATCACCGGCTGCAGAGCCCTCCAGTCCTGGGCCGTGCACATCCCATGCCAGGTTCTCTGTGATCTGATTTCCAGAAACCTGAAACTATTCACCTGCTCCACCTCAGCTCCACTGATGTAGACAGGAGTGTGTGTCTTTATCTCCTTCTTCTAAAATCAATGATCAGCTCCTTAGTTTTGCTGATGTTGAACAGTAGGTTGTTCTCTGTGCACCATTCTACAAGATAATGAATTTCCTCCTGATATGACGTCTCATCCTTTTTTGAGATCCGGTTAATGATGGGGGTGTTGTCCGCAAACTTCACAACAGAGTTCTCTCCATGTTGGGGAATCCAGTCGTGGGTGTACAGCGTGAACAGGAGGGGGCTTAGCACATAGCCCTGGGGGCTCCGGTGTTGAGCACTAAAGTGGAGGAGGTGAGTCCGCCAATCCGAACTGACTGGGGTCTGTTTGTGAAGAAGTCCAATATTCAGTTGCACAGTGTAGTATTTAAACCCAGAGTGCTGAGTTTGTTGATCAGTTTCATGGGGGATATTGTGTTGAATGCTGAGCTGAAATCCACAAACGGCATTCTGATGTAGGTGTTTTTCTCAAGGTGTGTGAGGGCTGAGTGGAGATGGCATCCTCAATGGATCTGTTGGTTCTGAAAGCAAACTGGTAAGGGTCCAGGCTGGCTGGGATGTTGTTCTTTATGTTGTTCTTAATACATGTGGGCTCAGGCTAGCCACCTGACTGTCAGGGAGGGGGGGCAAAGAGAAAGAGAATGTGCAGCTTTGCAGGAAGCCCAGGCTACTTGTTTGCCATTCGGCTAACACACAGCTAGTGTACTGCTTGTTGCTCTGAGCTCAAGCTGCAGATTAGCCACCTGGCTAACTTGCAACTGGCTCTCTTCCCAATCACATTCCTTCCTCGTTGGCCGCCTCATCCACAAAGATGAAAATGTGGGGTGTTTGCCTGCCTACAATCTCCATGACTCTCTAA
The DNA here is from genome assembly GCA_029875015.1 of Lepomis gibbosus. Taxonomy (NCBI): domain Eukaryota; kingdom Metazoa; phylum Chordata; class Actinopteri; order Centrarchiformes; family Centrarchidae; genus Lepomis; species Lepomis gibbosus. The sequence goes on from JAPMOB010248999.1 coordinate 3,599, forward strand.
AATAAATCCACAAGGCAACATAAGCTGTTATAGTAGATAACATTACCCAAAAAGTTGTCTTTGTGTGTGTTTGGTTTTGTTCAAAAACAGTTCTGTATTTTATTGTGATCTTACCTTGACATATTGGTTCCTGAGTTGCTTGAAATGTTCAGAGTTCCTCTCAAAAGGAACAGTGTACAACTGTTTCATCCTTACCTGATGTTTTTTCAAGGCTCTAGAAATATTTTTTTTGTTTTTTCGCCCTCAAACCAAGCTTGTCTGAGCGGAGGCCCTTTGGCTTGACTCGCCTTTGTTTGGGTTTCCATTGTAGAAAAGCTGTACCTGTACCTGCTTCCTGGTACTTTTTTTCGTATCACCTCACCTCTGTGAGGTTCCCAGTGAGCTGAGTGATACTAAAATGTAATGTGAATACGGGACAGACTGCTGATTGGTCAAAGAGAATATTCACTATTCACTGCATCATCATTGCACCAGACAGAGGCCAGCAACAGAAGGTTTTATATTTTACAGTTTTCACATGGAATTTCATCACTAAATCCACTTCTGAGAAGTTTTGATGTGAGAAATCAGCTGTGTAGATTTCGAATGTTGACAGTTTTACGAGAAGTGATGGCGGAAAAAAAGTGTGATGAATATTTTCGGAGTTGAGGAGCTCCGCAAGTGGCCGCGGGGGAAGCCTCCACCAGCCTGCGGGAGGAGTGTGTGAGGCCGGCCAGCCGCCCGCTTACAGAGCCTTCTGCTCCCGCCGTCACACAGACCGCTGCAGCAACAACGGCAGAGCAAAACACAGCTGGAAGGTTTTCATACCGCTTATCTGTCTTTACATTCTGAGTAATATTCAAATGTTTTAACTGTAGACCTTATATACTTTAAGCTGTGTGGATCGCTGGTGTGTGTGTGTCGCATTGAACATTACCTCGCGGCAGTTGTGTGTGGCTTCGCGTTTAGTCCTGATGGTAAGATGTGGAACAACGATGTTGTGTAATAACTTATACAACCTGCTAGGTTTCGGTCGCCGTCTGAAGACTTTGATAAAGAGGAGCTGCAGCAATGTGCAGTATGAGAAAAATATAGTGCTTTTAGAAAATTAAACCATGTAAACCTGCTCTGGTACAACCCCTAATTAGGATTTTGAACCTGAAAATGAGCATAATACCACCCCTTTAAAATATTACTGTAGAATTGTAGCAAATTGCTGTCTTATTCAATTTTGTAGTATGTTTTGAACTTAAGTTTAACAGTTTTGAAAACAGTATGTAAGCGTATGCTAATTGGCCCGTAAGTACACAGAGTTTTGGGGGTTGTTGTGTCGAAGTGAGAAAAGAATTAATGTAATTTGAAAAATGTAGTCATTGAATGCATTTTGTGCCAAAGCAATGATCATTTTTCCTCAGTTTGGCCCACGTATACTTCTGTTGTGCTCACTGTGTGAAGAGTTTTGAAAAAGTGACCTAAGTATTGAGAAATGTGTCCTAGCGACTGTAAAAACTGTAATATGCTTTGGCAGTGTTGTATTGTATGCAGTCATGCCAATAAAGCCACTTTGAATTGAAATTGAATGGAGATGACACAATTCTCTCTACATGGCTGTGGAGCAACCATAGTGATGGAGAAGCCACAGCAGGAAGGTGTATGGCAGAGATGTGAAAACCTAAGAAGCGTTTAAGAAAAATTTCTGATGCTCCAGATAAAAAGAAACTGCGTTCAGAAGTAGGATTACAGTCCAAAAAAGAAAGTGACGGATGGTGAGAACAAACACAAATATCCACTGATATAGCTTTTCCTTGGAGAGCGCTGAGAGAAGAGAAGGACTGAGGCCAGACATGATCTTGCATTACTCTACCTAAATAAGGGATTATTCTCCTGGAACTGTGGCAATGTGACTGTGTTTTTGTGTTTTCTATTTCTGAACACGAGCTCAGCTGTTGGCATAGGTCAAGAGCATGGACACTGTTTGTGTTACACTGCAGGTCACTGCACAGTGAATAAAAAATATTTCCTGGCCATGATATGCCAGTCTATTTTTTAGACCTAAGTCAAAGTCAAACCTACTATACCTCGTCTGACTAGGGTTGCCAACCATCCTGTAAAACAGGTAATGTTTGTTTCCTGTAATTGGAAAGGCCATCCTGAGACCTTTTTTTCTTCCCTACCTCTTGGTGCCTCATTCATCTTCATCCTCCAGTTGATTCAGTCATGTTTACAAGCTATCTATAATTTTGACATCTCTATTTTCTATATTGTAATTAAGCTATGTTTGTCTATTCTACACACACATCTATTTCCTCTCCTGGGAAAGAGATCCCTCTTCTGGTGGTCTTCCTGAGGGGTCTTGTAATATCCTTGTAATGTAAATATCCTTGTGGCAAATTTGTGAACGCAGAATGCACAGCATTAATAACAATAATACATTTTACCCACATTTCATCAGTGTAAGTCATGTTCTTCTTACTTTCAAGAGTAATGAATGTGAGAAGTTATTTGCGGGCATCCCAAATATGTGTAATTTAAAGTGTAGCTCATTTTCTCAGAGACAATGTTAGGTTACTAACAATTGCAGCACTTCTGAGCTAGTGTGGACATGAAACTGCTTGAATAATCAGCACAAAAGAGGAACAACTGCGTTAGAAAATATCTGGCTCTTTCATAAAAGACTATACTTCTGGCCTGTAGTCTGTGACCAAGATTAACTTAATAAGAGAAGTCAGCTCCAACTTCCAAAGAGCATTGCAGCCCTTTACATCCATGTGAAACTCCTCTTGGTTTGATATTTTGAGTATTCATCCCAAACAAATAATGAACACTGACACTGACTAATGACACAAGATGAAAGATGTTCAAAAATGTAAAAGTTTTTGGAGAAACGATGACTGTGTGTTCCAGTGGTTTAAAACCACCATTTTATCAGACAAGATATTACTGTGCATTGTGTTATTACATACATGATTATGCAACAGTCCATATGCATACTCTCCTTATCCATAATCCTTAAATTAATCCCTAAACAGGATATCCTTATGGGATTAATACTGAACAACATATGGTTCATATCTGGCACACACACACACAGTCCATAATTAAGCACGGCCCAGTTTTCCTAAATACTAGTTCAGTAAGCAGATGACTGGTTCCTCTTGGCCCACATACAGAACAATAGACAGACTAAAGGTCACATAAACAAGACTGTGGGAAGACAGGAGAGGACTGAGGGAGTGCGAAGGATGAAGGGATGAGGAAGGGGGCTGGGAGTTAAGACGGGCAGAGATGGGGGCTGAACTTGGAAGCTCATGGCATGTGATGAAGCTGATATCAATCATAATTGTCTATAAATATTAATGGTCCTAATGTTTTAATGATCCTTTAACCTTTCCTCTAGCACCACCATGAAGCCGAGATATTTAGAAAAGTAATGGCTGCATTTCACACAAACTTTGCTGTAGACATTCAGGCTCTCCAGTAACATGTTCATAAACGTTTGTTGTGTGTGTTTACCCTGGTCCTGAACAAATCTCCTGTTTGAGCTGTATGTGACATATGTCTGGTATGAATATTCCATTTTGGCTCAGCTACTTGGGAGCCTCTGATCATCTGAGTGCTTGTGTTTCCCCCTTCATCCCTCCATTCTCAACCACTTCATTCTTCTCCCCTTGACCCCTCCATCATAAATACTACTCATTATCTTAATAAACTTCCTTTTAATACTTAACATTGGCATGGTCTTTGTAAGTGAAAATGTAATTGGCTTCCTCTCAAAACTCCACCAACCATGCATATACCATTCACACTGTCATTAACAAACATGTACACCAAATAAAAATTGATATTCTCATGTGTTGTTGTCTTATTGTCTTTATTGTCTTCCGGCTCTACGACATCAAAGTCTCTATTACAGACTTCTACATTGTTGTATAGGAGGCAGAATGTACGATGTGGTCATTAAACCATGTGTGTGCTGCTAAAATTGGAGACAAGAGAAGAGGTGTTTATCAGGTCTGTGACTATATTTAATGTATATACTGTATAACTGAACTTATTGTTCAGTTGGATCAGTGTGCTGCTCCTGGCCTCTCCTAGAGAGCTGGGGTCTCTATTTTATGCTGATGATCTTAAAACATCCTGTCAGAACTAGAAGTAAACACATGGCATGTGCTTTTCAAAATGTCAGGTGAACAAATGCCAGTTTCAGAATCAGAATCAGAAGAATCAGAAGGAGCTTTATTGCCAAGTTGTGCTTCAACACATACAAAAAATTTGCTGTGGTGATAAGGTGCTTCATGTAGACAAACTTACAGTCAACATAAATAAATGTAGAATTATATGAATATGGAATGGAAGAACAACATTGCTGCCGAGCTGCTTTGCAGGGTTTCTGCCTCCTGAACAGTCTGTTGACTTCCCTCTCTGTGATGGAGAGAGGAGGGAAGGGAGAGGAGCTGGCCAGCTCTGTTGAGGGAGGGGAGGAAGTGGTGTACTGAGGCTGAAGCTGAGTGAAGGAGTCACAGGGGATGGTGTCCAATTGACTCTCGAAGCGGCAGTAGACTTGGTTCAGCTCATTTGCCAGGCAAGAATCGTATATGGAGTGGAGGACTTTGGGTTTATAGTTTGTGATCTTTCTGAACCTCCTCCAGACAGAAGTGGCATCATTTGCAGAGAACTGGTGTTGTAGCTTCTCTGGGTACAGTCATTTAGCTTCTCGCACCTCCCTGCTAAAGCTGTACTTTAATGCCCTGCACCCGGCCCTGTCACCACTCATAAATGCCTCCTCCTTTTCCAACCTCAGCTGTTGGAAACTCACCCTGGTCCGTCTTGGATTGCAGCTGTCCTCGCAGAAGTTGATGTAGGACATCACAGCCTCATCCAGATTGTTGGTAGCATTCTTGAAAACATCCCTATCAGTGCAGTTCAAACATGCATGGAGGTCCTCAACAGCTTCACTAGTCCACTTCTTTGATGTCCTCACTACAGGTGTACAGAGCTTTAGTTTTTGCCTGTAAGCAGGAATCAGATGGACCATCAGTGTCCCATTGGAGCGCATGTGATGGTGTGGTAGGCACTGCTAATTGTGGTGTAGCAGTGATCCAAAGTGTTTCCCTCAAAACTGTCTGTATTTGGGGAGTTCTTGGATGAGATTTCCTCTGTTAAAGTCACCGGGAACAGGGAGTCCAGGTTTGTCTGCTCCACACACAGTATCTGGTCAGCCAGCATGCTCTGGGCGAACGTTTGTGTGCGGCGAGATGTAAACACCGAGCAGAGTGAATGAAGAAAACTCACAGGGGGAGTAAAACGGTTTACAGTTAATGATAAGAAATTCTAGATTAGGAGAACAGTGCTGGTGAATCACTGCCACATCGGTACATCAGCCATTGTTAATATAAAAACAAACACCTCCACCTTTTGTTTTGCCAGAGAGTTCAGTTATGGGGTTGTTTGCCAGGATTTTCGATACCACTGGTGTGTTAGTGTTCCTGGCTGTTGTACTTTTGGAGGGGACTGTATGTAATCACTTGAAAAACCATTTGTTGTGCATTCTACAAACACAAAACTGCTGAAAAGCAGTTCCTCTGATACATACCAAATGGCTAATCATCTGAACAAAAAGATTCAAAGAATGCAGATGTTTTAACAGCCTCGTCCAAGACACACTGACCATATAGTTATATTTTAATAATTTAAAAATGTAATTAATTACACAATTTTGTAAATGAAATGTGTAATTTCTAAATAATTTACAAACCTTTTTTACAACTATGGGTCCACAGAATAATCCATCCGTCTTTGCTTAGGCTTTATTGAGTCTAACATTACTTCCCTGGTGTACAGCTATATATATATAGTATGTTTGGGTCAAGCTTTAAAATCTACAGGCCCCATAATACAACTGAGTGGCATCTTTTATTAGACAGCCCCTCCCTTCCAAATGTGCACTTCAATCAAACAACACACCTCAAGTTTGTAATGCAGGCTTTTGGTTACAAATTAAAATCTTAAGCCCAATCCGACAACATCACTATGAAATCTACTACTTCGATCTACTGATGATCTACCACTAACTTGATCTCTTCCCTTTCCCATAGTCTTGTCCTTTCTCATCTCTCTCCTCTCTCCTCCTTTCACTTTCTGCAAGTGTTTCTGGTTCTGGAGCTGTAAAGTTGGATCTGTGGTTGCAAGTCACCTGCTACAATTGTTATTACTAGTCCTATTGTTATTATTATTATTAGCATTAACATTACTATAAATATCTTTACAATTATTCATTTTCAGTCTGTACCTATATTACCTTTACTGACTGAACTTCTGTATGTATATTGTATAGGCTGCTCCCCTCTACCAGTAAGGTGGGAATTTGGGGGTTTTGGTGAATAACATAACAGAGTACGGTCTGGACATGCTCTTTTATGAAAAGCGCTATGAGATAACTGTTGTGATTTGACGCTATATAAATAAAATTGAATTGAATTAAATCCGATGCTCTCTCGAGAAAATATTATACTGTCCTCACAGGTTGAGTAGTACTCTACATGATGAGTTAACTGAACTTCATATATAAAATCAGCACCACTTGAAGAGGACAACTTTCTGTTGCCTATAACCCTCTCTTTCTTTACTAATGCCGTGCAAGTATGACTTGAGTCTCCCTAAGTTGTTATAAACTAGAATTTGAAAGAATGTAATGTTTTTCTTCAGCCTAACTGTTCCCCTGTGTGTGCCCCGCATCAGCTCTTTGTTGTGTTAACGCAGACGTGTAGGCTCGTGGAGCAGCTGAACACTGAAAGGACGGGAAAGAAAGAGCCCATCGAGCCTTCTCCTCTCACTACAATGAAAGATAATGATGCCAGCTGATGCCAGCTGCCTGCCTGGCAACGAGCCTGGCTTGTGGCGTGTAATTTGGAGGAGGAGAAGTTTTATAAATGTCCACTGAACCATAACTTGGTTTGCCTTGCTGAACAGGAGGCTCACTGTTTTTTAATAATGTATGTACATATGTTCTGTGTGTGTGTGTGTGTGTGTGTATGTGTGTGTGTGAAGTTTGAAAGCACCGACAACCCCGTTTTCACAAGCAAGCGTTTTAGTGTGGACGAGAGAAAATGGAGAACTTTAAAAACAATAATGCAGACACTCACATTTGGCTTCTGGATTGGATCTTATCAGTCATGCAAAGAAAAAACACAAAGCTATACAGAAAGTGTTTTTGTTTTGGTATTTTCATTAAAGTATTTTGCGCTGTGCAAATAACGCTTAACGTACTGTGCATGTCTCTGTATTTATTTTGTGACATCTCCCTGTTTCTTTTATGTGCCACCACAGTGGCATTGGACTCCCAAGTACTTTCAGTAACAATTCCACCTTGATGTTGCTCCATGCAAAAAAAATCTGGTGTGGTTCTTTGTCTCTAATATTACTTTCTTCTTTCACCAAATCTGCAATATGCGGAGTAGATCCGCTTTGTACTTACACCGGCACACGCGTGACCGATGTACGTGAATTGCCACTAGATGTAGTGTTAATATAGACAGAGTTTTTGATACAAATTCTTATACGTAGCTAAAACGCTGTTGTGGCTCAGTTAGATTTGTGTTATTTGTTAATATTACCTTATTGTATTGCAATGTGGTGGAAGTGTCATTGATAGAGAAAAAAACAAAAATAGCAGTTATTGCAAAGTACAGATAGAAGTAAAGGCTTTTGTAAACAAAGGGCAGATTTGTCATTGGGCTGATAAACAGGGAAGTGTTTATCAGTGATGCACATCAAATGGGTGTCCACTCAGTGCTGCACCACCACAGGTGCTGCCTTTGTCTCTCCACCAAATTAGACCCCATGGCTCATCAACGTCCCTGTTTGTCCATGGCTGTATCTATGAATATAACTTGGTGTTCAATTATGTTTTGCCTGTCTGTGCTTAATGATGTACTGCTCATTTGAGTTGAGCCATATGGTGAACTCTACATGGTCAGATCCTTACAGTGACTGAGCACATTCACTGGAGCTGGTCCACTCCACTAACGCTACTAGGAATTTTTGATACACCAAAGACAGGTTGATCCTTTGAGTTGCTTTGGTGTGTGGTACAAAACATACACATATTAAATATATTCAAACCACAGCAGAGGTACATTTTTCACAGAGGTGTGAGATCTAGATGCATACCTTTAGGTCCCGCCATAGTGGTACAACTTAAGGCGCGGACTTTAATCCCCAGATCTCTTTTCAAGAAAACCTCCTGACTGATGAAAACTTAAACAATAACTCCAGCAGGGGCAGTTTGCTTATTAGGGTGATGGTGATGCACTATGGACTACCAAACCCGGAAAGACAGGCTATTTTTCTCACACTTTCTACTGTTAGTTAGCTGTGACTATTTTTGACAGACAGATTGTTTCTAAATATCGTTTTCCAATCAGCGTCAAGTTGTGTTCCGTGGAGTCTCGCCTCTTTTGGGGCGATTTCAGTCTGGTTATAATTAGTCCAGATCTCCCTCATAGACTTTCATGTAAAGGCACTTTTTTCAAACTGCAGGCGCTGCAATGCATTCTCACTGGGTTCCAGGAGGGCTCGCACTTATATGTTTAAGTCATGTGTCCAGCAGCAGAGCTACGCTTCCGCCATCTGAAAACGACTGGGCACCAGCTTGTTTCTGTCCCTACTATCAGCTGCTGTACAAAACGTACATTCAGGCTGAAAATTCAACTATGGTGTTGTGTCAGGAGATGCAGCGACTTTGCCAGCGGTGAGTAAGAGACAGTATAGCCTAATACTTGTAATTTGTTAAGCTATGAAGAGAGGATAATTTATGCTGTGTAAAATGCCATAAGCTATGATAATAACTATGACTGTAAAGAAAACAACAACGAGACAGAGCCACAGCTCTATCGTTTTTAAACAGCTGGCTACTTGAAATAGACCCGTGAGCCCCACCACCCACACTCCCCAGGATCGCAATCACTGCACACACATGATTCGACTATCAGTCGACTATAGGCAGGACTTGACCATTCTGATTGGACTATGTAAATCCTTAGTTAGGGACAGCCATAGGTTAATGTGATAGTTAGTAAGCCGTGCTTTATGTGTGGTAGTGGAGTCAATTTAAAGTTTACTTTACTGCACTTAACCAGTAACAATTATTTTATGTGTTTTTTTTTCTTTTGTTGCCAGAATCCACAGAAGAAAGAGGAGGTCAGATGATGATATTTTTATTCCTTGCACATTATCAATCCCTATGCCATTGCGCTATATTCTGGATTTGTTGTACCTAACTAAAAGGTTTGTCACAGCTAAATAGGATGATTGTGAAAGTCATTCTTTTCTTCATTATTGCTAAAGCAGTTGCCTTTACATCTAAAAGTCTTTGAGGGTGAACTGATCTTCATTGTGGACTGTTCATTCATTGATAATGAACATCAGGATGTAGCTGTTCACAAATACTGTACAGTATGTAGCCTAAGAAACAATCCTTGTCTTATAGCAGACTTAGATCGTTGAATCATCATCGCAACAATTGGCTGATTGGCTGCAACAACTGAACTCCGGACCCAGTATTTAGAATAACTCCATCAGCTGTTAGCTGTAAACTACATTAATCACAATTATTTATATCAACTTTATGTCAACTGTATGTTTGTCTACCTGTAGGACCTTACCACCAAAGCAAATTCCTTGTATGTGTAAAACACTACCTGGCAATAAGGCCTTTTCTGATTCTGATTCTTCTAAACACGCTGCTGCACGCTGGCTGCTATTTATGAGCAATACATTTAATGCTGACGTACGTATCTCTGGCAGACATCAGCGAGATTTGCTATCTGACTGTTGATTGTGATTTTTTGCTTTGCAAACAATGGTGGAAAAGGGAGTACTATTATTAACCCACTAGCTGGGACTTTTTAGGGGTTGAAATAAAGACCCTAGAACTTAGACCCTGGTCCCTGCGGTGGAAACAGAGTGAGTTCCTCCAAAGGTTTCGAGGTATATTTCTTTTGGTCGAAAAGCAGCTATAGTTTCTGACTGTACCAGTTCAGCCTGAAATAGAGGACAATTACGCCTAGTTCAAACTACACAATTTCTAGCCCAATTTTCCCTTCTGCAAGCTCGGCAGCCGTCAGCCTTTAATTGGGGATAAATTAGCGATAGATCATTTGCCAGTTGTTATGTGTAAACTACACAACGACACATCAAAATGGCTCCGGGACACATTAACCTATAGTTAAAATGGCTAAACTTAAAAGATATCATTATGTTGTGTTTTCGCGATTAAACCATGTGTTTTCATGTAATTTCACAAGAAAGTATTTTGAATCAATGGTTTTGTGCTTTGAATGAAAGACTGACTGTGTTACCAGTGTGCTGAGTTTGGAGTTTTGTACTAAGAAGTGTGAAATGTGAAACTACATGCTTGCAATAATAATGCCAAAGCAATAAAAAAAACTGTAACATGCATTGCTCAAAACTGAAGTCACATTTTCAAAACTCATCACACAGTTAGCAAAACGGAAGTGTTTGTGGCCCAAACTGTGAATCACTTTTCATAGCTCTTACACAAAATGCATTCAATGACCACTTTCTCCAAAATCCATGAACTTTTTTCTCATTAGTACTTCACCACCTGCGAAACACTGTATATTTGCATCATCATTTTTCAAATGCTAACAAACTGTGTCCAAAACTGTTACCGTTTTTCTCGATTGCTTGAACACATTTCTTGAAATCATGCCTCTTTTTCTCGAAACTCTAAACACAAATCCTCGGCTTCTCGCCCAATTCCCAGAACATCCTACTTTCAGTTCAAAATGAAACTCTCCAATCAAAAGCATTCAACTTTGCCCTTAGAAATAACACACAAGTCCTCAAAAACACACACACTGCAACACAGTCTGACACACTTGTGAGATAAATTCAAAACAATCCTACAAAAACTGGTTATTAGTAATGTTGCTTGTGTTCTCCCCCTAAGAAAACCTTTCACATGATGAACCCAAAAGAAAAAAACAAATGTAAACATTTGCACACAATTTTTCATTCCTTAGTGTGCTGTACCAGCCAAAGATTCTCGTTCTCCAACTCCTTCTCCATCCTATCCTCCTCCCTCCACCCCCTCCATCTCCTCCTTCCTCCTTCGCCCGACACCAGCTTCGCCTCCTCCACCTCTTCATCTTCCTTCTATTCCATCTCCATCTCCAACTCCTACTGCTCCCCTTCCTTCACCTCTTCCTCTTCTCCATACTCCTCTTCCTCCTCCTTATTCTCCTCTCTTGTGTCCTTTACCTCTTCCTTCAGATTATCGAGCTCAAGCTGTGCTGATTGAGCTAACAATATTGAATGTTAGTGTTTTCTCAATGACCACATGGTGTAGGCAATGAGAAATTAAGGGATTTGTGTGTAGAGTTTAGGGAAATGGGTGAATATTTGTCTGCTGTTTCCTACATTATCAATTGCTTGTATTTCATGTTGATCACAATGTATTACAGGATACTGGTTCTTTTTTGAGAAGTCTTGCCCCCCAAAACATCTAATCACAAGTTCAATACGTAAGCCACAACATGCAAAATGGTTGAACACATCATAATCTGCAACAAAGTACAGTGCATACAGTAAAAGTGTACTTGTGAATTCTCACTCTGTATTGTTGAAATTGATCTATGCCATACAGAAAGAAAAAGTACAGCATTGTGCATTCGTTATCAAAAGTTTAGCCATAGTTTACCAATACAAATAGTTTTGCAAATGTACCAAAGCGACTGAGAAAAACCCTGGACCCTGAGAGTACACCCTGGACAGGTCGCCAGTCCATCGCAGACCTACACATAGACAGACAACCACTCACAGTCACACCTAAGGACAATTTAGAGACACCAATTAACTTGCATGTCTTTGGATGATGGGAGGAAGCCGGAGCACCCGGAGAGAACCCACGCACACACGGGGAGAACATGCAAATTCCACACAGAAAGGCCGGGGCAACCGGGGTTTGAACCCACAACCTTCTGAGGCGACAGTGCCCTCCCCTTGAACCAATTCTGCTAAAATATAAGCACATTTCTTGCTTTACTCTCAGCTTGCAGTCTTACAGTAAAACCACATCCAAAACATTACACATATGATATTTCTCTAAAACATAAAGTGGATGTAAATGTTCTGCAAAGATTTTCTATATGTATTTGTTCAGCTACAGGAAATTCGCAATCATTCTGTTTTGAATGTGTTTTTAACAGTTTTGGACACAGCGTGTCAGCATTTGAAAAATGTGCAGCAAATATATAGAGTTTTGCAGGTGGTGAAGTAGTAATGGGAAGAGTGCATGGATTTTCGAGAAAGTGGTCATTGAATGCATTTTGTGTCAAAGCAATGAAAAATGATTCACAGTTCGGTCCACATACACTTCTGTTTCGCTGACTGTGTGAAGAGTTTTGACAGTGTCACTTCAGCTTTGACCAATGTTAGCAATTGGAAAAAACTGTAATATTTGCAAAACTATTTGTATTGGTAAACTATGTCTAAAGTTTGGAACACAATGATTGAAAATGCACAAGGCTGCACTTTTACACAACAGAGTTACAGTAAACATTGCAAGAGTCTAGACATATTTAGAAAAAATGCAGATTATGAGGTGTTCAACCATTTTGCATGTTGTGACTTACCGTATGCAATGAACTTCTGGCTAGATGTTTTGGGGGTTAATACTAATCAACAGAGAACCAGTATACTGTAATACATTGTGATCAACATGACATAAGCAATTGATAAAATAGGAAACAGTAGACAATTGTAAATAATCATTTGCATAACTGTGTCAAGGCATTTGCAATTCACAATTTCTTTTAAAGACTGCGAAATTGATTTGACATGTGATGTGCAACAGTGACTTGATGATGAGGGGGTTGAACAAGTAGTTTTGAGAATGTCAATTCTAATATGAGAAATGTACCAAAGTGACTGAGAACAACTGTATACTTTAATTAAATACAGATTTGTCTGGAAAAATCAGTCACATTTCAAAGATAAAAGTTCATCAAATGCACATATTTTTTCCTGTTGTGAATGTTTTGTGAGTCAGTGTGCTATAAATAATAATGAATGCTTTCTGAGTGAGAATTGCTGTCAGTGTTTTGGTTATTTTGAGACTTGTTTTGGTGGTTTCGAGGTGAAATTACAGTAAATGTTTGGCCAAGATGTTGATAATGCAGGCTGCATGAAGAGTTTTGAAAGTGTAGCTTCAGTTTTGACCAGCAATTGAAAAAAACTCTATTAAAAAAACTTATTAGAAATGAATATAAGGTATAAGGTACCTGAGATCCTGGAAGGGTTCCTTTTGCTGATAGTTTTTCATCTGGCAAGCTGAGTTTGGATTTTATAGAATGGAGAAACAGATAAACTCTATTATCACAGAATGCCTTGAGCAGAAGCAATATACTGTAGTTTCCCACTGAGAATGCATGGCATATGTTTTGTCATCACCAGTTATGGAGGGTGATAAGAAAACACAATAAAATAAAAGAACCAACCAAGAAATAAACATGAATTCTTTTATCATTGCCTTCAGTGGATAATTTTATTGTGATGATCTAAATACTGTGTTACAGACTGCTCAAAGGAATGAAAGGCGTGGGCACTGAAGACGCTACCAAACTAGCATCAAATTCAGTCCTTTTTGTTAATTTGAGTGGAGGACTTTCTGTGTGTGTGTGTGTGTGTGTGTGTGTAGGATAGGCATAGGAAACATCTGCAGTCCATCACAATGCTGGAGGACATGCTTGATAAGACGTTAATTTTAAATGACATTATTCAGCTGATTATTAAGCAGGCCATGCCACCCGCTGAGGTTCAACAAGCAGCAGCATCCTCTGACGCCAAGCGCTCCCTTCTACTCTTAGACACTATCATCATCATCATGTTCATCATAATTCCTGTCTGTGTTCAAGATAAACTAACCATGCCATCATTATTTAGTTTCTTGCTCTCATAACCATCATCATCATCATCGTTGTTGTTAGACAAATGTAAATATTCACCACAATCACATCCCCCCAAGGATTAGTTACCATCTTGGAATATGATATCCATTTCTCTTAGTACATTAATTATTAACAAAATTAATTACTAACTGTTCCACTAAAGAAAGTGAGACTGAAGTCATCACTTTAATAAACTAAGTCAACTTATTATCTGGTTAGCAAACTGGCAGTCAGCAAGTGAGCTAGCTTGGAGTGCTTTGGGTGACCGGTAAGTACTCCTAGCTGGGTAGCGTGTTGGCAGTTAGCTCACCAGCTACAGTTTGCCGTTAGCTCTGCAAGTAGTCAGAGTAGCATTTCATACCTCTATTCTGTGAAGATGGACAGATGAAATCTTTCGTAATATGACGTGACAAACATTAGTGTTTGGAAAAGATTGACATTGTTGGTCAACTGTTTAATGTTCAACACTATAAACAGCACCATTCTCTGAGAGTTGGCTTCCGTATTGCCCAGGTTTGATTCCAAAGCAAAGGGATTACTAACTGGCCAGGGCGCCTGCATAAGGGGTGGATCTAGAGTTTGATAGTGGTACCTCTATGCTTGTTATGCCATCCTTGGGAGGTTCCTTATTGTTAGGTAATCACCGGCTAACTCACCAGCCAGTTTATTAGGTACACCTTGCTAGTACCAGGTTGGACCCCTTTTGCCATCAGAACTGCCTTAATTCTTTGCAGCATACTTTCTACAAGGTGTTGGAAACATTCCTCAGAGACTTTGGTCCATATTGACATGATAGCATCACACAGTTGCTGCAGATTTGTCGGTTGCACATCCATGATGCAATTCTCCTGTTCCACCACATCTCAAAGGTGCTCTATTGGATTGAGATCTGGTGACTGTGGAGGCCATTGACTGTGGTCATAAAGGGATGGACATGGTCAGCAACAATATTCAGGTAGGCTGTCGCGTTTAAACAATGCTCAATAGGTACTAAGGGTGCCAAGAAAATTTTCCCAGCACCATTACACCACCAGCAGCAGGTTGAACCATTGATACAATGCAGAATTGCCTCCATGTTGTTTACGCCAAATTCTGACCCTACCATCTGAATGTCGCAGCTGAAATCGAGACTCATCAGATCAGGCAACGTTTTCATTTCACTATGACCCAAGTGAACCGCATCCATGCTTTGAACGCATTTTTTCTCCATTCATCACAAATCACAATTTTCTTTTCTGAGTATGAAAAAATGTATAGTTATTAAAAGTCGTTCCATTTGGACTTTCATGCAGATATCCTTTCTTTGTATTTCTCAGCATGTCACAGCACACTCTTTCTGTGTCACTTACCACCCATTTGATGCCATCCAGCATTTTGGTTTTCTCATACCCATCATCTTTCTTTTTTGTCAGCCCATTACCCCATGGTTCAAGCCAAGCTGTGCTGTCTCTTTGTTTTCCCCACGCTTCGATCGATCTGACATGGCCTGGCCTTCGGCAGCATAATGGCCCTCAAGATACACAGGAACTCAGTACAAACGGGCTGGCTTAAACAATACCAGCAACAATACCATCACATAAGGACAATACAGGCCAGACAGATTTCACTGAACAATGGAGAAAGCTACACACACACACACACACACACACACACACAACACGCATGAAGTAGGCCAAATGATGCTTTGTTCATCAGATTATAGATTTGCATTTCACACTTCATAAATCTAATAATAATAACATCTTTTTTTAACTTTGTTACCTTTGATGTACTTACAATTTCAGCATTTCAGTGGGCAGTTGGATGAGGCTTTCAAAATAACCGTTCGGCAGATATTGTTCTCACAAAGAATGTTAAATATCAGGCAAAATGAACTGTGCCCTGCAGATTGTTCATATATTGGGACTCCACGCCTGTCAGGTCATGGTGGAGTTCCCTCTGTGGGTTCTGACCAATTGGTGAGCACAGAAACTTTCACAGAATATGCTGAGAGGGGTTGAAAAGAACACTGTAAACGCCAATGCAATGTTCAAACATATTAAATATATATGTTCAAACATATAAAAATATTTATTTGGCTAAACATTACAGTTGTAACAGTTGCAAAGTGGTGCATACAGTAGGACACAAGAAACAAAAACCATAAACATACGTAAATCAAAGTATCAATAAAGAACAAATTGTGTGTGTGTGTTTAGTTACTGTTAAAAGTATACAAATATATACAAACAAAATATTGTGGTACCGTATTACAACCAACCTCATTCATACAATGCAGTGCTGTAAATGGATGGCTCAGAACTACAAATGTTTATGCAATACTATGCAGTAATTTTACAGTACAATATAATGCTGTAATAGTCATTAGTTAGTTGCAAATTATTCTAATTTCTTAAGATTTGAATTATGGACACCACTGTAAAGCAACTCATGTTGGGCTGGGCTCTCAGTCCAGCATTTCTCATGGTCAACCCATGGTTGATCACATGATTAATAAGTGTAGCCCTGATCTCAACAGAGATGTCTATCCTTCCTTCTCTTCTTAGCCCTTGTCCTCTCCAACTCATCCTCTTCCTCCTTGAACTTGTCCTTGTTGTCATCCCCTGCCTCTCCCACCTACTCCTCTTGCTCTCTGTCCATTGTTCAAAACAGGTAATCTGACCTTTGACATTTTTATAGGTTCTATACTAAAGCAGTGATTGGTTAGTACTCAGTTAAGCAGTTAGTGTTTGCACATGTGAGGAGTGGGTGTGTGAGCACTGGCAAAACGTAGCAAAGTGTTTTTTTTAAACGGAAACAGCGGTACCTCAAACACGGTGTTATAACACCCTTGTGTTTACAAACTTGTCGCATCTCATTAGGTGACACCTGTGACCTGCCCACCAAACGGGAGAAAACATACCTCGAAGCCCATTGCGGAACGTTGCACAACGTTTCAAGGAAACATGTTGCTCAATCAGAAAACATTGCAAACTGCGGCAAAATGATTTGATATTGAATCCGCCACTGTTGAAGAAGTGTAGGGGCCTTTCTCATCTCCCAAATTTCTGCCTCCTTGACTGCTCGACTCCTTGATCCTTGACCCTAGATTGAGGAGGCTTGCTGGAGGAACAATGAGCGAGGATACATTTGTGTATCCTTTGCGGAAGTCTTTTCAGTCTTTACCAAATAATTTCAATAATTTCTTCATCTAAACCATCAGCCTGTCTCATAGACCCCATCGCAACTAGGCTGCTTAAAAATGTTTTACCCTAAGTCAGCACTTCTTTACTAGATATGATCAATCTGTTAACCAAAGTCATGGAATTCCGCAAGGATCTGTGCTCGGACCAATCCTCTTCACTTTATATATGCTTCCTTTAGGCAATATTATCAGGAAGCACTCCATTAACTTTCATAGTTATGCAGACGATTATATCTATCAATCAAGCCAGATGAAACTCATCAGTTAGCTAAACTTCTGTGATGCATCATCTAAAGATATAGTTTCTCTAGATGGCATCACCCTGGCCTCCAGCACCACTGTGAGCAATATTGGAGTTTCTTTGTGTGACATGGTCTTTAAGT
>JAPMOB010249002.1:0-18890 GCA_029875015.1 Lepomis gibbosus
GGAAAGTCTTAAGCCTACTCTTAAATGTAGAGACGGTGTCTGCCTCCCGAACCCAAACTGGAACCTGGTTCCACAGGACAACAACAACAACAAAAAAAGAGTTGTTATTTCTAGAAGTGAATCTCATCTACGTGACATTTTTTGTCTTTTCACAATTACATCAGTGTGCTTTTGACTCCTGGGTTCTAGTCTGACTTTCGTTATTTTAGGGACATACAAAGAAGATTTTTATTGCTGGGCCACAGCTGCTGCCTAAGCTCATAACATCCGCACCATGCATTATTCATTATCAATTCATGTTTTTTATATATTTGTGTATTTTTTATTTTTCAAAAATACTTAAGCCAGGAAGCTAACATCTGCCAGAATGTATTTGGAAACGGTTTGTTTTGTTGCATCAGCTGTGTTCATTCATATAATTTTAGATTACAATATGCAGCTCCCTGCTGGATGTTTGTGTGTGTGCGTGTGTGTGAATGAGAAAAGCTTTGCATGGCTCTCGGGGCTCGATAACTTCTCACTGACGTGAAACATCCAGCCAGAGCTCGCTCGATTATGATGCGATTAGTTAATTGGGTGAAGATGTGGAAAGTGAATTATGTGTGTATCTCATGCTATGCCACTAATGGATGGAAAATACCTCCATCTCCGACCTCATCCTCCCCACACCCTTTAACCAAAAAACTTCTCATAATTTCCAACTTGAGCATTCTAAAGTGAATAGATTTAACATCTCAGATTTATATCATCTTTCCATTTGATTTTCTCGGGCTGTCTCATGGCTTGAGGTTGCTATTGTTACTGTAACAAAAACAGCCAGCCAGCTCCTGTATTTATATGTTTTATCTTCCTGACCCTGTGAATGGTCCTCATTTGAAACATTCGCCTGGTTATTAAAAACCAATCTTACACCATAAAATGTCTCACTGTGTAACCTTTCACCAGAACGTTTTTCTGTCACTCCAAATACTGGAATGCCTTTTTTTTATGTGCTTCTTGCTTACTGTTTTAGATTTCTGATTTCTGTGTTACACCACGGTGGCTTGAAGTTCAAATTACCTTGAACAGAAAAGTCAACAGTGAGCGGGATTATCTGGCACCTCAATTATTATTTCCACAAAAACCGAGCAGCTCTCTCAGTCGCACGCATCGGTCTGAAGTGTACCCACTCTGTAAAAACGGCACAACAAATCCCTTTAACAGAGACACTGAGGACCTGCCAAAGAATGTGCTGTTCACCACTCTGCGACTGAACAGGAAGTGTACTGCTTTTCCACAGGACTCAGAAAATGGTTTTCCCATGAGTGGTGGCATGCAATCAGGTGCATGTGTTTTCTTGGCCGTTAATATCTGCCAGTCAGTGGAGCCAAAGAGATCAATAGAGCATCGTCAGGAAGGACTTAGACTTCCATCAATCACTTCTCACCCTTGTCATCATCTCAACGCTGCAAGAGTGAGAAAGGTGCGAAAAATCCCGTTAAATTTTGTCGTAGCCGAATTAGCAGAGTCAATAGGTAAACTCCTCTTTTAAAAATGGCTGCCCATCTCCTTTGTGTGGTGATGAGGCTGAAGGTTATGGATGGCAGGAAGATATGCATCGATTACTGTGAATCCACTGTCATCACCTCACTGAAGCCTCCCTCCTCTTTGTTTTGTCTACCTATTCATCTTTGTCAGACGCTGTTTGTAGTTAATTTTATTCGACTGCATTCATCTTCATGAACCGAGAGCAAAGGCATGAACCAGGGGCTGGGTCTCATCTCGTCATACTGGGATTTAATTATGTAAATCTCAAACCAGATATTATAGCTCGGTGCTGGATGCGCTTTAGAAAGCCACTGTGTAAATTTCTTCTTCTGCAGTGAATCATTATGAAAGAGGCCTATGCATACAGTTACAAGGGCCCACGCGATGTAATGAAATGATGAGAGAACTACAGTACGGCATACAGGAAACACTCCCAAGTCCCTTATTGAGAGGTTTGTTCAGTAATTGCGTTCTATCATCTCTGCATACAGTTAAAATAAAGAGAGAAAAAAATGTTTGCAGTGACGTGAGTTAAAATTTGCTGATTTGTACTTTCCAACCAGATGCTTAATGAACAGCTCATGTAACTGTAATACAAGTTTTTGGATGATTTAATGCGTGTGTAGTTCATGGACGTTGTTGACAAAAAGACAAATGTGAGGCAAAAATTGAAGCTGTGTCATTTTGTCTCCCGTCGGCTGCGGCCAAGGTTTTGCTGCAGCAGCACTTCCTGTACTGATTGTATCTTGTGAACTGACGCCTGCAGTTCATCTGAAATCTTCGATCTCATTTCTCTAATTTGCACAGACTGCAAATATGGTTTAAATGTGTATATCGACCGGTCAACATAGCAACACTTCTGCTGTAGACACACACATTCTATTTATAACATAATATTAATAGTATCTTAAAGTATCAATCTCGAACATTTTCATTTAAATAAATGGCTGTTAAGTCACTTTCCATTGGTGGGTCATTGCCAAAAAAAATGAAAAGTTACTGCAAATGCAAACATTTCCCACTGCTGCAGCTTCACATTAAAAGCAACACGAGTTGACTTTTATAATGATGTAGTCACAGGATATTCAATTTATTTGTCAGTGAGCTTAGCACTGACCGCTATCATCAAAAATGCATATACAAAATGGTCATTTTGGGATTTTTCTTTGGCAGAGGATCAGTTTGAAATACAAAGGGGGCAACCACAGTGAGCTGTTAAATGAAGAGCTGCAGGCGACAGACTGTACATCTCCAACCTCTCAGCGAGGTAACCAACTCCTTTCACTGTGCCCTGCTGTTCGCAGACTCATGCAGCATAAAATCAGATCACAGAATGATGGGAAAAGGCTAGTTACTGCCTAACGTCTTTATTAAAACTGTCCCCACAAGTACAGTAAATCCCAGTTTTTGGACCGTACGAATATAGTAAAACAAAATGCACACACACTATATGTGACCGTCAATTGAAATACTTTGTCCCAGTAAGGTAAAATAAGTGTAATGACAGTTAATAGTGACAGAGAGAGTTCACAAAACTATTAGAAATAACATGTGTCTTATATTTAGATAATACTGCAACCACAAGAAAATTAAGGAACACATTCACCAATTAACACAATGCATATAAAAGATACCTTAAACAAACGTTTTTAAAAAGAGAAATGCACCGCAAATACAAAAAAGACAAGCCCAGAAATGCTGCATGGCGTACACAACACAACAACAAAAGCTATAACACAACTGAATTTTCCACGACACTAAACACTGATGAATATGCAGATACAATTACAAAAATCGACCTTAATGACGTTGGTAAAGTAGCTGACAATGTTAATTTTAGTCTGATTGCAGGATTCCAATTATTCTGGAGATAGTTTTCATACAACCTGCTGCGTTTCTATATAGTGTATTTTTTTTTAATGCTGGGTAAGTGTTGTGAGGTTTTCTTTATTTACTTTCTTTATTTGTCTATTTGGATGTGCCAAAAGATTTAATTCATTGTCAGCAGTTCCAGTGATGGCACTGTTGGTTGTTGGTTCACCACTTTCACCACAAACAAATATTTCAACAGCTATTGGACGGATTGTAATTTTGTACAGAAAAGGTTGAATTCTGAAAACTCTGGTGAACCCCTGACATTTCCCCTAGACGTTGACACTTGTGGTTTTGAGTGATATATCGATTATTGAATTGGATTGCCTGCAAATGTATTTCAGACATCAGAATCAGAGACAGAAGGAGCTTTGTTAAACAGCAGTGTTTTACACATACACGGAATTTGCTTTGGTGATGAGGTGCTGCATGCAGACAGACATACAGATGACATAAATAGATGTAGAAATATATAAATATGGAATAAACAAATGCAAGTTAAATATGAATAATAGAGAAAAATGCTTGAACTAAGAACAACGTGGCAGATATTTACATGTGCAGTACTCCGGTTTGTGTTGTGCATGACATTCATGGTACCCTCAGGATGAATGAATGAATCGCTTCACTGATCCTCTGACTTTTGATCTAGTGCCACCATTAGGTCAATGGTCACATTCAGGTCACATTTCAGTTGTACAATAGTACCACTTTGGGTCATGGAATGCCCATCTGCCTCAGCTGTACTTTGCTGTACGTGTTGAATTAAGATGGTGAACAAACAGCCTCCCCAACAGCTATTTTAGTTTGGAAAGTGCGCCAAGACTGTACATACTATAAACGAGAATGTGTTCGCTGATGATGGGTTTGGCTGGTGGCAGTTTTATTCATTGTTTCAAACTAAATGAATCAGGGATCGTACTTGCTGCTGAGGTGCTTCATTTCCAAAACTGTCTGTGACACCGTCACCACCATCTGTGATGAGATTATGACTGAGGTGGATTGGGGGGGGTTATTCTCACTCAAGTGGAGAAAATAAAAAAGTGAATTCAGATTATTTGAATGCTTTAAAGTAGCCATCTGCTGAAAGTGACATAGAATGGAAGACATGTTGATCCTTGGTTGGAAAAATCTTAAGAAACCCGCTTTTTTTCTTAAGCAAAAAGTGTGATAAAAGGTGATTGATGATCTTTCATGTAAAACAAATCTCAGGTTTATTGTAGCTGCCATTACAGATACTGACACTCTATTTCTGCAATCAGATAGCTGCTGAGAATCATTAATGCCTCATCACATAGTCCTCCTTGTAGTCCTCTGAATGTTTATGATATCAGCGTTAGAGTGATGGAGTCTCTGTAAAGTCTTTAGTGTTCCCCTGCAAGTCATTTGTCATGTCATCCAGAGGTCATTCATCACAGCATTATCACATTTCCAATGATTGAATTCCCAGTCTGCCACTAAAGGCCTGAATGATATATAAGAGGTAGTATTTCTCCAATACAGGCTTAAACAGCTGAAATATATGTTGCATTCATGGGGAGGTTATGAGACATTCTATTATCAGTTGTTGCTCTTGACAGAAATGTCTGCCCTTCAGGAAAGAGAAAGCTTATTACATTTTTGGAAACTTTGAATGCATTGTCACAACACCAGAGGTGGGTTTAGGTCCGCTGAACAAAAAAAAAAAAATCCCAGTGTTTGAAGCCGAAATGGTGGAACAATATTTTGTGAATGGATCCGCCATTCTTTTCCTCTCTCTTCCTTAGCCTCTTTCCTCAGTCCTCTCTCCTTCGTGCTTGTTTATCGTGCAGTTAACCGCAGAGATCCCACTTGCTTTTCTGATAACCATCTTGTCTTCCAGCCTCCCCACCCCACTGCCCAGTTGTTGTTTTTTCCCCCTGCTTTTTGTGCATTTGTGGCCTTGCTCGAGGCTCCCTGCTCCTCTGGGAAACGCTGGTATTTAGCCTTGTGGTGAATCTTGAGATATTCACAGATATTCAGAGTAACTTGTCCGGGCGTCAAAGGTGTTTGTTCTTTCCTTACTGGTATGTTTATGCTCATAAACTGTACATACACATACAAAACCTCCACTGAGGTTTTGATGGTTTGTGGGTATTAATGTCTGCAGGGTTTATATGTAGATACACACCCTTAACACCCTTTTAGTTCTGAACAGGAAGTGATGAGTTTTCAGGAGCAGAAGCATCTATGAAGGACTTTGGAATTTGCTTGAGCAGTCAGCAGCGCTATTCCACAAAGGTTTGGACAGAAAATGGATTATATTCAAATGGCATCCTCCAGCATCAGTTACCACTGAAGAAAACAAGCAGAAAAAAGGAGCTGCAGATTTAAAAAAAAGTTTGCCTGTTGATTGAAAAGCTGTCGTCACAACGTATATCTGTGTTTGATTAATAATTCAGCTCTTGCAAAGCAGTGCAGATCATTTTAATGTTCTCAGACATCAGCCTCATCCTTTGTTATCATCCAAATTTAGACTGCAGGGAGATGGATGCTGGACGTCAGCCTATCGACCGGCCCACTCCCGCACTGTTGATTAATGGAGTCCTTGCTATTTTGAGGTCACAGGGGTTTGCCTGAGCAGATAGCTTGATGAACGAATTTGCTGCCCCACTCCACTGGTATTCTCCAGTGAAAGAGAAATGTGCGGCAGTTTACCCCCCCGAGCTGGAGTTTTTCAGAGATTTGATTGAGTTTAAAGCTCTACAGTATGAAGTACAGGGTCAGTATGTCTTGACCGTGTTTTTAACACTAGTCCATTCTGCTAAAACTCCTTTGATCTAAACTGCTGACTTTTGAGATCCTGACGTAATTTTTTCTTCACACCGCCGTGCACACCACAAGGGAGCGGTGGCTCCAGTGGTTGTTGGCCAGAACACCATCTGGACAGGTGATGCCTTTATTCAAGATATAAAGGTATTAGTTTTCCCAACTCTGTGAGGTTAGTCCAGGACGCCGCTTCACTCCTCTTCCATGTCCGTTTCTCATTACGATGTGACAATGAGAGCTCTGGATGTCTCTGCCACTCGCCGACCTCGGTGGCTCTCTGTCTGGGTGCCTCATTATCCCCTCACCTGGCACCATTAATACTTGTTTGCCTAGAGTGAGATTCGGGGTAGCAGAAGTAGGGAGAAGTTGGATGGAGCCCGAAGGTCCGAGTATTGACCCGTCACTGGCTGGAGAAAGTAGACAAATAGTGTTGATCGATGGTGAGAGTCACTGAAAAGTGGGACACCGAAGGGCTAAGCACATCACAGCCGAGTAGATGCGACTGTACAAGGAAGTCACTGAGGACATTTTCAACTATGGAATAGGATCAATAAGCTTGTAAATGACACAGATCAATCCCTGACAAAGATCGTTTAAGACAATATTCTCTCCCATGACAGGGATAATGGGAGCTGCGTGTGAAAAATAATCAAATCAAAATAGTGAGGATGAATAGTCATGCCAGTCCTGCCCTAAAGAAGGAGTGAGCAATACTGACAAAAACTGACATATGGATATTTTGTCCACAACGATAATCAGATGATATTTAGCATCCTTGGTAATAAGATATTTATTGTTGCTTATTAATGACATTGATGGAAACCGGTCTTATTTATGCATTCTAGCAAAAACAATATAAAAACAGTGAAATCAGCATTGCACATAGTCATCAAACCAAGTTTGAGAAAGCCATTTCATCTGTCGCTATAGCAGAGTTCTGTCCTACCTGTTCAAAATGGCTTTGAGTCTGTCAACATCACCGTAGCAGTGTTTGAACCGGAGTCATTTTTTGTGCCTGGTACGTTGGCTGGGTTAGGTCTGTCTTGGACAGCTGACTCCCAAAGCTTTTCATATTCTTGGTATTCTGTACCGTGGTTAGTTTGTGGATTTTCGACAGACAGTTTGCTGATTGACGTCTTTTCAAAGCCACCGTGTGACAAGTTACTCAGAAATGGTAATAAGTTACTTTTTTCTGACAAATGTTGCGATTTCATCTGATCGCCTGCTAGAGTTGGCATTATAGTCTTGTTAGCGAAACACCTTAACAGTTTGTTAAGACTAGAAGAAGAAGATAATTAACATCGCAGCTCTTGTCATTTTAAAATCACAGGAATGGCAATACTTGATATGTAAACAATAAATCATTCAGTCGTAGTTGCTGTTGCACCAACATACTTACTGTAACTATAGGGACAGACACCTCACCAACAACACAGCAGAGCTTTATGAACAGTGGCAGGACGCACAGGGTCTGGCTCATTTATGAAGTCAGAATTGTTCAGTTCCTCCTTTACTTTCCATTACAAGTCCTCCAACAGCTCTGCTGATGGCGTTTTAATTTGCACAGCCTCTTTACGTGCCTCGACATGAGAGAACAGGACACATTAAACTGGAATAAAGCTGTTTTACGGGTTTGCACACTTGTGGTTTTATCCAGATGTATTGCTCTTTCTTTTCCAACAAGCATGTTAAAGGCCCTTAACTTTTCATTACACACCCATGGCAGTATTTGCTGAATTTTCATTATGGTCTCTTGGATATGTTCGAATGAAGGATGAGTGTGAAATAGAAGAGCTCTGTGGGTGGTCTTTGTGGCTTTATCTCCTCGTGGTGCCTTCACATTTTGCTTTTGTAATAGAACATCAATTCACAGCACAGGGGATTATGTGCATGCCCTACACAGGCTCCTCTTGTTTTCCTCTTGTGTTTCTTTTTTGGGAGCTGAGCTGTGATATCTCTGCCAAGCTGTGTAGCTAACTCTATCTCCTGTGCTGCTGTGAGGGGAGAAGCATTACGGGATGTCCATCTGCTTTTTGCACTAATTATCTTTTCTGGGCACAGTAGGAAATGAGGAAACATGATGGAGTAATTGGTTATACAATATAACACCAACTACGGCAAGATTTAGGCTTTTAAAAAAGAGGTGCAACATTTTGACATTATAGCAAAATACACTGCGGATTAAACTGTATGTGTACTGTTATAATTTATTTCCAAAGACTTCTAAAACAAATCAGACTGTGCACTATGAGCTGAAAGAAACCGTGTTCCTGGAAACTGTAGATCCTGTGTGTATCTTCCCGGGACATCAGGACACGCTGTGTTATGTGTCATATTTAAAGTGTTTGTTTGGAAGCAAGCTTGACTGTCAGGGCTTTTTGTCTCAACCTACAGTACTGCTTTAAGATAGTTATCATCTTGTCAGGCAGAGCACAAGTAAAAAAAAAAAGTTACACATCTTGGATCACAGACTTTTATGCCGCAAACTGAATCATAACACAAGTAGAAATACTGAGAAACACTAATAATATAATAACTCAAGATAGTAAGTAGATCCAGATGTCTCCAGTATATATTGTATAATTAACAACTGAACATCAGCCCTTACCGCACAGCAGGGAGAGAAGCCTTTCTTGTACAGTGCATTGCTTTTTTATATTAAAACTGAACTAAATGAAGGGGTACAACAAGTGAAGCCAGCAAAATGTGCACAACTTAGCATTAAGGGTCGTCATGTTTGATGGGGGAGGAAGTAAGAGCACAAAAACGATGCTGACAGGTACATCTACCAGCAGGATGAAGCAGGGGAAAACTGTCTGCATAATGTATTTACATTTTACACGCCATGACATTTCACAGCACCACCTCAGTGCCCTGCCATTAAACTTGAAACCATGATCCTCAGTAATGCTACAGCTACATCACGTTAATGTAAAAAAAAAAAATATTATTTCACACCTTTCAGCATCCTCTGGGACTGTCTGTGTATAAAAACGCTGGTGTCACTCAGTGTTGGGCTGTAACACATTGCTTGGTAATGGGTTACATTGATATAATTGCTTTTTAAAGTAGGTATGATGGGATTACAATTTAAAAATCCAGTACACATCCAGCTACTCTAAATCACTTCAACGGTTTGTTGTTGTTGGATGTAGGCTTGATATCAGTTTGGTCTCTCTAGTTGTATTCGAAACCACCGGTACTAGCTGTGGGCACTGATTTGGCCCAAATGTAGTGTGAACAATCTGCAGTGTGCTACAAAATAGCTTGATGTCGTACTGATGCAGAAAAAATCTGCAGTATACATCGGACCAGTTTACCTCGCCTACTGTCTTCTTTATTTAATCAGGCAGTCTCCACAAGCAGTCTTAACTGCTGTCTCCCTGATAACAAAAAATATAACTTAATGTTAGATTTAAGCTATGAATGTTGTTTCCTTTTCTTTCTTTAAAGATATCTTTGGGGAATGTGTGAGAGGCAGGGGATGACATCCAGCAAAGGGCCACCAGACGTCTTGAGCCAGGGCCGCTGCAGCAAGGACTCAGTTTAACATTGCTGACTTTGTGATATCAAACGTTAGCTTAGCAGACTTAACAAAGTTCTACGGCTTTGTTATGAGTAGTAAGACAAATGCAGCTAGTTACAACGCTTCATTTGGTACAGATGTTCTCCTTACACAAGATAAAATTAGAAAATTAAATTCTTCCTATTGTTTACCTCCACTTTCCAAAACCAGAAACAGAAAACGTAGTTCCACAGAAGACATCTTTTGTGGAGCTGGTCTGAGCAACCAAAGTAACATAACGAGTGACGTAGCTGTTGATTAAAAGGTGACATAACCACTTAATTCTAATTACTTAATGAGCCATAATGTCATGTAATTGATAATATGTGATTTGATCACATATTTTAAGTAACATTGGTTTAACTCTTCTGATTCCACAGTGGCTACATATTCAAGTATGCAGCCTGTTTATGTTATAACCTGTAATTCATCTAATTATTCAAATATATACCTTGTCCTATCAGGCTCCATACGTTTCTCACTAATTGTCAATTATTTTGATAATCCATTAATCAGTTTGAGCTTCTTAAATGTTAATATCTTATTATTTCTTTACACATCTGTGTAGTAAACTGAATATCTTTAGGTTGTGGACAAAAACAGACATTTGTGGATATCATCTTGGGCTGTGTAGAACACTGACTGACATTTTTCACAATTTTATTGAACAACTAATTGACTTATCAAGACAATAATCGACAATGAAAATTCTCATTACTTGCAGTCCTAATTATTATTATTATTATTTTAATATATCTTAGCAGACAGTTAAGTCCCCCACAGTCACACACACAGACACCAGCCCTCATCCCTCTGCAATGACATCAGCTTAAAATACTTCTTTCTTTCTTTTTTTAAACAACTATGTATCAATAACATTATGAAAACAATACAACGCTATCACATCGGTTGGTTGCAGTGATAAACTTAGAGAGAATTATCAGCTAAATCTGCATCTCCCCTCGGCTTTAGAGAGCTTATTGTGAGTGATTGCTTAGCTGTGCGGCCCACCACTGTCTTGATTCACTCTCACCGCTCTCATAGCTTAGTTTAAGCTCTAAAAACCCACTGTCCAGACAAAGTGAGATACATTAGGGCTGCCCCCGACTAAAGATGTTCCTAGCTCTGGTGAGCTAACCAGCTAATGGCAGCTAGAGTTAGCAGTAAAGCTGTGTTAAATTAGAAAAGCTCTGTGTTTCAACAATCCCCTGATACTTTCATCCTACTGACAAGGCACAGCTACTGAATGGATTTTTTTTTTCTGTGACTACTCGACGAATGAAACGTTTGGCAGCGGTTTAGTCGACTATTAGGGGGTAGCCCTAGAAAATAGGTAATGTTCAAGTTCTAGTGTGTATGTGTCTGTTATTCTTAATGCAGCCACAGTGCTTTGAAAATCTGTGTGCTGTGAACTTTCTTATGTGGATGCACAGAGCACAAACAGATCCCTCTCTGCGGGCATTATTTTCACAGTGCGGTGTGTTGCCTGAGTTATCGGAATTGTGTTGTTCGTCTAAACACTGCGCAACAAAATGCCTCACACACCAACAAACGAACCCACAGGACTCCTAAACACCTCACTGTATCAATAGTCAGACGTCATGAAAACCCTCGCTCCCGGTCCTTCTTTGAGCCAACTTTGCAAGTTAATTTCCACTCGTCTAATCTCCCAAACACATTCTGCTCATTCTGCTCTCTCTTTCAATACTGCTTACAGGCTGAGGTGCATAACATGAGTGTAATGGGAAAGCAGAGGCACAATGCTTCCCCTCCGCCACTGTTTGACAAAAAATAGAGTGCAACCCTGGCTCAGCCTTTCAAAGAGCCCAGGTGCATTATGGACCTGGTTCTGTCTTCTTTGGTCTAGAAGCAGCTGTCTTTATACCCACACTCATTTGCCCGGGCTCCCTGTCATACACATGCTGTGCATGCATTTACAGTGTTTAAATGCAAGTACAGTACATAAACAGGTGATAAACATCTGATAGCGTATGACACATCCCTTAAACCTACTCCTCCCCCATGTAAGCCTCAGAGATGTGCTGAGACCACTGAGAAGGCCTGTCGCTGTTGGAATAGACCAGCTTTTTGTCCGAGCGAATGTAAAGAGTGCTCTGAGGCATGCAATGCATGACCAACTGTGTGGAGTAATGTAACTGCATGACCTCACAGGGCAGGTCAGAGGTCATGAGGTCGTGTCTCTGGGTTACAGTCACCATAAAAGGAGGTCAACAGATCACTGTGGGTAATTATGTTGAGCCCATTGGTGATGAAGTTTTAATGGAAGATGTTTTATTCTTTGGACCTCGTGAACTTCAGATGGTCATGCTTCTTGATTACATAGAAAATGCATTGTATCACACAAATTACTTGCTTACGTTAATTCTAAGGACCAGGATAACTACAGAAATTGTCTGTGAAAGCTGTTCAGTAATCTAATACAATATGTACAGATCCTGGTCAAGTGAAAAATAGATGACAATGTAGTAACGAGACAGACAGACATCTGAAAGGCTGACAGACACCCTCCCAGCAAGTATTTTATAAGGTTTCTTTTTTTATCCTCATCATACAATTGTGAGTATAACACAGGGGCTAACATTAATGTGACACACTCCCCCTTTTTTTCGCCTCAGCCAAGTCAAGTGAAAAAGTGGTTTATTTTTTTGTGTGCAGCCCCAGCAATGGTATTTGAGAACAGAACCTTATTCCATAGCACAAGATTACACTGACCCCCTCGCTAGAATTGATTTAGTACTCTTTTAATTGATAAATTGGAAAAATAATAAGTGTTCATTATCGAAAAGTGATAAAAATTACTTTAGTTTCCCTTGATGTGAATGTTTTGGAGTGTGTGGCTTTTGGATGGATGCTATTGTCTCACAATGTGGAAATGGGGGAGCTACAAACAGCTTGTGGTTATGGGTGAAACTGCTCCAGGAACATCGCAGAACATAAAAAGTAAAGTTTTAAGTCTTTGGAAAGACATTGCGCTTCCTCCTTAATTGGCTGTTTGATTAACAGCTGTTGGTGCGCTTCTTCTCTTCTATCCGGCTTGTACAATATGTTCCAACAAGCAGAGTCATTTCTGGTGTAACTAACTGGCAAAAATAGTATTATGTGTTTTGGAACTGACAAACAGCTCACTATAAATGGCAGGGTAATATGAAAAAACAGCTTTTAGCTACAAAGACATAGGCAATTAATTATCTTCTTTCATATGAACCATTAAACAACATCATTGTTTACTGTGAGAGTAAAACTTAATGATGAATCAATAACCCGCAGATACAATGAAAAGGCAGGAGTAGAATTTGGTTTCAGGACCATGGACAGCATCAGAGGACATATCTACATGTCATGTGAGCATGAGCTTCTGTAATTGTCGTTAGACAACAAATCAGATCTCATCATCAGTATTAGTAGTTTTATCAGTGCACCTTGACCCAGTTTACACATGACCAGGAGTGATCAGAACAGCCCTTTTTGATGACTTTCAGAGTAATGGTTCTCAACACTCAGTCTGTAGGTCCTGATGTTGCATCGATTTTATCTTGACACAGTATATCTTTGTTCATTGTAGAAATAAAACCTGATGCCTGATACCTGATACACATGACAAATCCATATCTTACACAGACATGAGCAAATTTAGTTGGGTCACATATTCAAAAAAGGAGGGACACATGTGGGAAGTTAGTAAAATGTGTTAAGAATCAATTTTAAAGCCCAGGATGTTGTATTAATAAGATGCACATTATTAATAGTTACATTGTTTATTCAGAGTCAGAAATGAATGCCAAATAAACAGCATATAATATAAAAAATAATATTAATTAATATTTGCTTTTTTATAAAGCATATAGCCATGGACAATTATGCAACAAAGAGCCCCTGGAGACAGACATGTAAAAGCCCCCCCCACCACTCCAACAAAGGAGACTGGAGACACCCAGACTGAAAGAGACACACAATTGTAGTCGTTTTGTGCCTGTGTGTAGTTGTTTTGTGTGTCTTTGTAGATTTGTGTCACTCTAATTGTTTTGTGTATTTTTGTAGTTGTTTTGCAACACTATAGTTGTTTTGTGTCTCTTTGTAGCTTTGTGTCAGTCTAATAGTTTTGTGTCTCTTTGTAGCTTTGTGTCAGTCTAATAGTTTTGTGTCTCTTTGTAGCTTTGTGTCACTCTAATAGTTTTGTGTCTCTTTGTAGCTTTGTGTCACTCTAATAGTTTTGTGTCTCTTTGTAGCCTTGTGTCACTCTAATAGTTTTGCATCTTTTTGTAGTTGTTTGCAGCACTGTAGTTTTTTTGCTTCATTTTGCTGTGGATCTGCATCACTGTAGTCGCTTTGTGTGTCTTTGTGGTCTTAATTGACTTTGTAATGACAAATGTTAACAGTAACTTCATATACAGGTTCTAATAGGAAACCAGGGGTGGCCAATCAGATTCCACGAGGGAGAGTAGTGCCACCTCTAAACACCTCTCTTTCCCCGCAGATAACAAAAAAGATCACAGATGTGCTGGATTTCCTGTTTATCTCCACCTGTCCCTCGACTCATTTTCCAAACAGATCAATTAAATTATGCAAATAAGCGCAGCACTTACCACTCATTCGGTGGGCTCTTTCTGTTTATATATGTGTGTGAAGGGGGGAGTTGAAGGGTGCATTCGCAAGAGGTGAGTGGGCGAGTGGGTGGAAGTACATATGCCTCTATGTTGCGTTTGTGAGGGTGTATTTGTGTGTGCGTAAGCTAGCTTAGTTTTCAGCCGCTGCTGTTTGGAAGGTTAAGAGCAATCACTTGGCTGGAAGTGCGGAGCGAGACACTCCAGATTAATTCTCCTCCTGTGAGCACAGGGCATCATGAACACACTGGCACCAAGGCCAGCTGAGAGAACACTAGTTTGGGGGATTAATTAGTGAACTTTGTTGAGAGCTTAATGACGCTGTCAGGGTGCTTTTCAGTAATTCTCTACTCTCATTCACAGTAAATATATTCAAAATGGAAACACAAGTTAGGCAATGGATGAAGGGAGTTGATTGTCACTCTGTAATTTTCGGTCTGACAACCTTGTAAGTGCGAGAGGCGTAGGTGTGTCGGTGACAAGGAGCTTGCTTTTCAGCTGACAGCATCACAATGCTTGTCACTTGATGTTTTCCACCAATCAAAATCACATTATTCAAATCTTTGGGAAAGTCAACAGAGCAAACCTCAAACTTTTGATACTTTACGCTTTTATTTCACTCGGAACCTCCAGCAGCTCTATGAGCCATGTGACAAAGCGGAGAGAACATTTGGGTCGAGAAATAATGACATAACTATTCTCGTGACTCTGGAAAATTTTGACCTCCATTTTGGCTCTTTGGATGTCAAAGAGGGCCCAACTGGGGTCAGAACACCACAGTTCTGTACTGTGCTGTAGGCTATGGGACAGTGACCCACTCTGCACACCCACCATTTTCACACAGGCCTGCATTCAAACACTGGATGTTATCCTGATGGCCCCTGATTTTTAAGATTGAAAGACTTCCTTTCAACTCTGTGATAATCTGGGCACCAAGGGGCTGATAGTATGGAGCTGTGGAGATGGACAAACCAAGCCAATGTTATTAATGTCACACTGCCAATAATGACACTTTTGCAAACAAAAATGGCTTTTAGCGCTTTTGTGGTGTTCACAACAGATAAATGACAATTAAAAAAGAAACGGAAAACGGAATGAGTTCTGTTGTAAAGTTTGTCCACCAGACTCCACTGCAACTTCCCGTGTTAGCAACACACATGTTTGGAATGCCACCTAAAATGGCTATAAGCAATATCTTTAGAATTCTAATGTATTGTCAATAAAATGACAAAATCATGGGTTTCGCTCTCAGTGATGCACCTACAGAGAATAATCACCCAAATATGCAGCTCCCCTCGACTGTACAGAGATTTATTGTGAGTTTCCACTTATGTGTAGCTGTCTGGCGCTAAACAGCAGACAGGCAGATAGATACTAACTGGTGAAAATCGTGGATTATTTAGCAGCTAAGAACTAGAGGAGACCAAAATAGAGCTAAAGGAGAGTGAGTATTGAACTCACATTCGTCAGGTGACCAGAAACCCAATTCCAGTGCTCTGTAACTGCTGGATGTGTAAATAAGAAGAAGAAACGCATCAGCTGAGTCAGCAGGAAGAGCATTAGCTTCTGTGATGATTGAAAAGAAACTGATGTGTCCTGAACTTGATTTCTCAACATTTTCAGAACTTTATATTAAATGGTTGCCTCAGTTTTATTTTATACTGCAGAGTTTAAAGGATTCTGCTGACTGTTTTATTAAACTGTGATGAGATTCATGATATAAGCAGCACAGAAAACTGTTAGTTACCACCCACACAGCAGGGTTTTTAAAAATTAGCTCCACCTTTCCTGCCCCGTTTAGCAACGCTGCACATATTAGCCCATACTATCATGAAACCAGGCCTGAGAGTGAGAGTCTCCCCATTTGAAGTAAAGGTTTCTCACAAATTTAGAGGCCTAAAGGTTAGAGCTTAGCGAAAGGTCTCCCGTTTGAAATATTAATGTGTAACTGCACAAACATGAAGCAGGACATGACTGAAAAAAGCCACGTCCTTTCTCCAGGAGGCTTAAGAGGAGATCTGAGATGATAAAACACAGATGTGCTCTCGCAGTTAAGCATAAGAGCTTGTGTTTCAGACAACGCTGTGTTTTTGGAAGATTTACGCGATGGAAAAAAACCAAAACAAGTTATGGTTATGAAGATGGAAGGGTACGGTTTCCTGGCGGAGGGAGCGACAGTTGGAGTGTGGAAATGGTCGGATGTTGCTTGTTTTCCAATAGCCGCAGTTTCACTGCTTGTTTCTTGCAAATCATGTTACACAAACAAGCATGATTAACTTTATATCTCAGGAAATTGAATAATAGTCGGGCTCATGGTTCACTGCGGAGAGGAAATAAGTTTTGTGATTGTGCTGCCAGTTTGTTCGTGTTCTGGTCCTCCTTCACTACCCAGATGGGTTCAAGAGTTTGTCAGTTAGGAAAATACAGCGGACAATTCCACTTTAGTGCACATTTCTATGATCAACAGCATGTTTGTGACCAGTGGAAATGATGTTTTGGAATTTAAGATTTTATCTGCTGGTCAGTGTGGTGTTATTCTGTTTGACTGAATTGTGTGTGTATAACATATTTATGAGTCTCTCCTTTGTTTTTCTGTCGTTCTGTTAAGGTTCATCTTGGTGTTCAGCTGCCTGGTCCTCTCTGTGTTCTCAACCATCCCGCCTCATCAGGACTACTCCTCCTACTGTCTCCTTATTCTGGTACGAATGTGAACAATGAAAAATGACTTTGTATTATAATCTTATATAATTATAATTATTACCTATATCATTACCTTTCACCCATTTTCCTTACACCCAAACTGACTACTTCAAATATGACAATTTTAATATTATTAGGTTGTCACCCACACTAACCCTAATTGAGGATTGTTAATGTATTAACCAATAACATAGCGTGCTTAAGCCTTTTTTGAGGATGTGACATCAAAGCACATTGTTGGCATCACAGTTTGACCTAATTCTATTCAGTATGATGAATATGATTACATTTTTGCAGGCACAATGTTGGACCACTCCCCGTCGGTGCAATTAGCTAACACACACACAGCATAATATCATGAACAGCTTTCCTTTAGTCTTCAGTCACTTTTATTTTGGAGTCTGTAAAAGCACAAAACATTCAGATTCTTTTTCAATCATATTTTCTGTAAATGTTTTTGCCTTCACAAAGATCTAATTTTCGTTTCCAAGCCTTCACCACCCTGCCAGGAATAACATCTTGCTTTGGAAATACAAAATGCTTTACTCCTTTCTTTTCTTTCTTTCTGTTTTTGTTGTTTGAAGTCAAAACACAGAATGTCTGCTGAGGTAGAAAATGGAGGAATGTAAATTAGAAAACCTTTGCAGAGTGATTAGTTAACAGAAAGGAAATGTGAAATACTGAATTAATATTGCGAAGAGTATTTCCTCTGTGATAAACAGACTTACACTTCTAGACCTGTGGCTATTTCTTAAGTCTGCCCTCAAACTGGGTACTTTACTTTCTTTTAGTACTAATAACACTAAATGGAGTTCAAAGTTGCATTCATCAACAAAGTCAGGAAGGACAGAACGAACTACTAATGGGCACAAGAGCAAAACTGCTTTTTAAAAGACCCTTACAATAAAACCATGTTTTTCAAAAGCCTCTAAATGAAAGGAGAGTTTTTTTACAGTTACGCATGATTGTCCCTGCAGCAGTAACTACCTTTTCACAAATTGCACTGCACTAATTGCATCAGTGTTGTCGAGCTGAATATCTATGTGTGTGTGTGTGTGTGTGTGTGTGTGTGTGTGTGTGTGTGTGTGTGTGTGTGCATAACAGATGACCTGTCATAGTTATTATCAGAAACAATACTTTGTCATCCCGGCATTCATTTTAATGATATAAACACTGCATTAATGATATGTTTAATAATAAGCGTTGATTTGTTATTCACACTGACAAGCAAAGACTTTATATGATGCCTCTGTTACATTCATTAACACACTGCCTAAGCAACTATTGTTTCTGTCTTTTTGAACAGGAGTTTGTGATGATTGTGGTGTTTGGGTTGGAGTACATCATCCGTATCTGGTCGGCAGGATGCTGCTGTCGCTACAGAGGATGGCAGGGACGACTCCGCTTCGCCAGGAAGCCTTTCTGCGTCATAGGTGAGGTGTTGGAGCAAACCTTTGTATGGAGTCTCTTTTTGTGGGGAAACAGACACACATTATTCCCCCCAGAAAGTTTTTTTTTTCCAAAAGGAGCCAGGCCATTTCCTTTCCTTCACTGTTTCTCCTTCCAGTTGCCTCCTACTTGCCCTGCAGTGGATCGCAGTTGTCCTCTCTGTGAACGCAGT
Source organism: Lepomis gibbosus (assembly GCA_029875015.1). Taxonomy (NCBI): domain Eukaryota; kingdom Metazoa; phylum Chordata; class Actinopteri; order Centrarchiformes; family Centrarchidae; genus Lepomis; species Lepomis gibbosus. The sequence continues at coordinate 18,695 of JAPMOB010249002.1, forward strand.
TTGTTGTAAGACGTAAGCACTGTTCCACAGCACGCTATTGACCAGAGTTTGCTCGTGTCATTTTCAGTTGTGGTCAGAGCTCATAAGAGCAGAGAGCATTTACGTAACGAGGTTGCATTAACTGCCTTTTATTCTTTCCACTGTTTAGACATGGATCCTTGCTTCTTCTTGGAAAGTACAGTAGGGTGCTTGGGGG
>JAPMOB010249007.1:0-23740 GCA_029875015.1 Lepomis gibbosus
TTGGCGAGTTAGTAGCCTGCCCAAAATCAAGGTTGGAGACTATCATGTAGCCTGGAGCATTTTTCGTGTACAAAGTTAATGAATAAAAAGTAACCCCAAACTGAAACGGCTGTAATGTGAAATAATTTTACAAAAAAATAATAATAAATCATATTAGTGGTAAGTTATATACTATTATATTGAATATAGTAACATAATGAATATATTAATATCAAACTTAACGTCTACTATTAAATTAACAATATACTTTTAATGTTATATTATACTACTACAGTCATTTAGACTAGATCTTCCTGCAGGTTGTGCCTGTGCTACACCGCCTATATACTTACGTTATTCATCACTCAGTTTATTCTCTTCATCTTTGTTCCTTCTTGGCCTATTTGAATTTTGTTGTATTGATCAAGTGGTCGATCAAAGTTGTCACACATATTGCAGACAAGTGCACATTATCTAGTTTAAACCAACTAAAACACAAAATTACAGTGTTTCACAGGATTTGCTCTAATGTTGCATACATAAACGTCATAGATAATGTAAGACAGCTGATTTTTGCAGGAAATCTGACCAGTACTTCACATAGAAAACTGTTGGCTCATATAGGCTGTAATAGGCAACTGAGAAAGTTGGTGAATGCCTCAATTTATAGGTGGCGTTAAAACCTGATGACATATAGGCAATAAATATGTTATAAATATATAATATATAAATAATATATGTTAAATTCCTTTTAAAAACTCAAATGTCCCTTTTAAAAGATGTGTGGCTGATTTAATTGGTTTGCTCAAAGTGGCGCAGCAGTCTTAAAATATGTTGAAAAAGTCTTGAAAAGGTCTTATAAAGGTATTGAATTTTACTTCAAGATTCCTGTATATACCCTGAACTTTGTCACCACAAAATACACATAAGGGAAACCAGGCCTCTATAACCAGTGTATATACATAAAAATACAGTGTATGCACTTCTGTTTATTTACTGAATCAATGATTGTATATGTGCCGTGCAGGTAATGCGCCATGGTGTAGGCCTCTCCACCAGCTCAGACAGCGAGCTCATCACCCAGCTGCTGGCATTTACTCCACCTATGGAGGAGCTAGACGCACCAGACTGGGTTGCCAGGTCAGTGTTTGGGATGGATGCTGTATAAAAATTAACATTATTTTCTCTAGATTATTTAAATACCCCCTTTTTTGTTATACAGAATAAAAAATCTGATGACTGAGACCCCTACATCGTACTCACTGTTGGTGATGTTCAAAGATGTTATCTATGCGGTGCGTGATCCATATGGAAATCGTCCCCTCTGCATTGGACGGCTTGTTCCAATCTCTAAACTGCACAGTTCAGGTATTTGATCTGGCTGAATTGATTTGCAGGCCTTTGATTTGGTCAGAGGTCAGATGTGTAAGCTGGTGGATGATTAACGTCATTCTTTGTCCCTTTGGACAGGAGCTGAAGAGGAGGACACCGAGGGGTGGGTTGTGTCATCAGAGTCCTGCAGTTTCCAGTCAATCGGTGCCAGGTCAGTTCTTACAACAAATGTAATGCTTTGGCATTATAAAGAAAGTGTGGATAATGACCATTTTGGTGTGTTTCCTGGTTCTCAGGTATTACAGAGAGGTCTTACCAGGAGAGATAGTCCAGATATCCAAGTACGGGGTCAAGTCTTTGAGTGTTGTCTCTCGCCCTGAGGGAGACCTCCCAGCCTTCTGCATATTTGAATATGTTTACTTTGCCAGACCAGACTCTATTTTTGAAGGTTTGAATATTTATTCTGGGTCATCCTTTTACACCGCTCTGTTCTTAACTGTTTGGATTTTGCCTGAGGGAAAGTGTGTTGCATGTTCAGTATCATATTACCTCCTCACTGCAGGGCAGATGGTCTATACTGTCAGGCAGCGCTGTGGTTGGCAGTTAGCCATCGAGGCTCCCACAGACGCAGACGTGGTCAGCACTGTGCCTGAGTCTGCAACTCCTGCTGCACTGGGCTATGCTCAGCAGGTCTGTCTACAAACTGTTTGCTCTAAGAAATGCTATAAAACACTCACTTCCTGATGGGCCCCTGTCCTCACAAGCTTTTCTCTTCTGGTTGTAATCTCACAGTCTGGGCTGCCATATATAGAGGTTCTGTGTAAGAACCGCTACGTTGGGAGAACATTTATTCAACCAAATACCCGCTTGAGGCAACTAGGAGTTGCCAAGAAGTTTGGAGCTTTGACAGATAACTTTGCTGGGAAACGAGTTGTGCTAGTGGATGACTCCATCGTCAGAGGCAACACCATTGCCCCCATTATAAAACTGCTGAAGGAAGCTGGTGCAACTGAGGTTTGTTGACTAAATCTGTCACATACACTCAAGTATGTGGTGACATAATACAATGTCTGAATAGTGGTCCCTATTCGCCCACAAAGGGGTGCAAGATCTAGTGGTAGGGTTTCAAGATGATGAAAAGGACAGGAAAGCAGAAAGTAAAAATTTATTTTGCTTTTTGAAACTGTCTGTGCTGTTTCTCTAATGTTTTGACAATTCCTCACGTGGACAATAAAGTTCCTAACTAACTAGTTAAAATGCTGAACTTTGGTTTAGGTCCATATCAGGGTAGCCTCTCCACCAATCAGGTTCCCTTGCTACATGGGGATCAATATTCCAACCAAGGAGGAGCTCATTGCCAACAAGCCAGAGTTTCAGAACATTGCTAGATACATTGGTAAGTACTAATGAACATATACACTCACCTGCCACTTCATTAGGTATACTTAATACAATCTGTGTGATCCAATACAACACTTCTGCCATGCATTCTTCTCTTTAATGACAAGTATTTAATTTAAATAAATGTTTATTATTGAGATTGTAGGAGGCAGTGGTGTTGAACTGGACTGGACTATTATATTGATTGGTGTTTCTAATGTTTTGGCCATGTTATTTACATACATAAAAGGGTCATAATATTAGAAACGCCTGTAAATATGATCAAAGTAGAGTCTTTGAGAAAACCTATATATCAGAACACAATTGTGTATACTATTCTCACTTGTTTACTTCCTTATTGTGGCTTCATCATCCATTTGGTGTATTTCAATTGACTCTGGAACTGTCGTACAGGTGCAGACAGTGTTCAGTATCTGACTGTGGAGGGCTTGTTATCAGCTGTCCAGGAGGGAATCCCCTACCTCCAGGAGAAGCACAAGATGATCAGCTCCAGTAACAAGCCCAGCAAGAGAGTGGGCCACTGCACAGCCTGTCTGACTGGGAAATATCCAGTGGAGCTGGAGTGGTAATGCCATGACCAACCAGCAGCAGCACTGTGGATTTACCGCAAGCTCCCACAGCTGATCCATGTGAATGAAATAGACTGGAAAAGAAGTGGTCAGGCATCTAAATACTGCTAGGCGGGACACTAAAAGACCAATTAAATACACAATGTTTGCTTTCTTTTCAGAGGGTCATTATGAATGTCTGTTTACTATATTCTAATGTCACTAAAGTGGGATTACAGGTACACATGTCGGACCGCACAACACTGATGTTTTTGTTATTATATAAATGTATTTTTCACTTCGTCTTAAAATTAGTTTTTTCACATTCCAAGCCTTAACAGGAGCATTAGATATTAGCTAGTGACCAAAAAGTGAAATTGTCTTTATTTTGCATATTAAGTTTACTTTTACCTTTTTACCTTAAAATCAACCACTATGCTCTTTTGTCTGGCTGTTGGATATTTTGTTTTTACTTTGAACATTACATGAATATAATGTAGGAGTTCAATAATAAACACAACTGCAATGAGAACATGCATCCATCTTTTTCTTCCACCAGAAATATCATTTTCATATTAATACAATTTTATTTTAATAACGAACAGATAGTAAAATAGTATAATCAGGTAATGATGCACGACAGCAGAAAAAAAACATTTCAGTCATAAAAATTAAAGCATCCAAACAGGAACACTAAGATGGAACTCAACTGCACATATAACCAATTGGAGCATAAAGATGTTGCAATAGTTACACTAATAGTAATACATTTTCCTGAGCTCACTCTGTGCCAGCCAATAAATGTTTCCAGTGTTGCTGTTTAGTTATTATTTGTACTTCACTATCCACTTCTCACCAAATTCATATGGGAAACCTCTCACTGCAACACAACACATTCACACTGACATTTGTTACATGACAATAGCACAGCGATACTTGTTAGAGGATTTTTGTGGACAGGCCGGTGTAGTCCTTGCTCACCATTTTCTGTACATGCTGAGGAATAAGAGAGGGTGGTAATGAGAACACAGGAATGCTGGGAGGCCAGAAAACATAATGTACAAAGGAATTAATTATAGTTACCTGGAGGAGTTACCATTGGCCATTTTGCTCTCGAGTGAACCTCCTGTTGAATGAAGCATAATAATGAAAGGAGGAATCAGTCATAACAGGACTGAACACCTAACACCAACTGCTTAATTTAACACCAGACAGGACATGAATAAGAATTTCTGGAGCATAATCCAGTGTTTTATAGAGAAAGCTCACCCAGGCCAGAAAACTCAGCTGCTGATACGTGGCGGCCCCGGCTCATCCAGGTTTCCTGATGTGCATCTGCTGAACGCTGGTGTGTGCTTTGAAACGTCTTGTGTTTACTGGGGCTGTAGGAGCGGTCATCATGAGAATGCTCATATTCAGAAGGACAGATCCTGCGCCTCAGCATCTCATTCCCATGGCGTTTGGACCCTGGGGAAGATGTGCTGTACTCGTCCCTGAAGCGTTTGGACTGGGGGTGGCTGTCCCAGCATAACTCCCTGTGGCGTTTCCTGAGGACAGAGCGGTGAGGTGACAAGGCAAGAGCTGCCAGAGCTGAGGAAGAGTGGCCTCTGCTGGCCTCAGAGCTTCTGGCACAGAAACGGCAGGGATGCCCATTAAAAAAAGATGATTTGTTCTGGCAGACAAACTTGTGGTAGAGTTTTATAAAGTCCTCGTCAAGCTTCTTTGGTGAGTAAGAGACACGGATCGATGGCAGGGACGAATCAAAGGAAAGGTGCCGCCGGAGCCTGTGGCGACCTTCCGCTGCTGAGGCTGACTGAGGTGAATGGAAGGAATGATGGGAGTCTTGATGAGGGTTAAGCATCCTCAGCGGCATATGCCCCTTTTGCAGAGGGGAGGACAGAGAAGTGGATGTTAATCTGGGCCTCATAGGCTCTCTGGAAAAGCTTTCCACAGAATTTGCTTTGGGGCTTCTGGAAAAGGCGAGAGGTGATCTACTGACGCTGGTCATCATCCTCGCTTTTAAAGGACTCTGCCTGACTGGGGAGCCGTAGACGTCTGGTCTGTCTTTGATGGAAGTAGTTTCCGATGCATACATCGAGCACCCGTCACTCTGTGGTGAGCATGCAGCGAGAGAGAGCCTTTTAGACCTGAGAGACAGGTCCAAGGATGCCTTCGCAGTAGGATAGCAAGGTCTTGAAGGACTGACAGTGTAAGTGGAGGTCTGTTCTCCCAGCTGGTATACTTTGGGAGGAGACAGTTGAGACACAGTGAAGGTCTCATTCAGCGAGATCTCTTTTTGTTTAGAGGTCTCAGAGGGCTCAGAGAGGTCCATCACGAGGATAGGCGGATGCTGCTCTCTTCTCACCGAGCCTGTTACCCTCCCAGGAGACTGTGGCTGTGCTTGCCAATCCTGCAGATTGTTTTTTATCTGTAAGGGAGACCGAGCTGTAGTTTCAGTCCTCATGAACGGGCTTTTCACACGGCTGTCTGAGTTCTCCTTGAGCAGCATTTTGCTGGTCATTTTTCTGGGGTTGCTGTTGGTGTGTCTCGGCATGACAATGAAGGTGTTGTTGAGATAGCTTTTGTTTGACTGCTGTCGCCACCTGCGGTACCTCCTCAGCACAGAGTCGGCGGCCTCGGAAACATGCTGCCGATGCCACGCCCTCCCTATTCGACTGATCATGCTGGGGTAGAGCTCCACCAAAGAGCTGCCGTGACTTCTCAGAGACATCTCCAGCTCCTCGTCTTGGTCCTCGGGCTGGAGCTCCGTCTCAGAAAGGCTTCTCTGACTCTGATCCAACGAGTTCACAGTCAGCTGAGTTGTGTCACTTCTAGACATTCCTGTGGGACACAAAAGGGAGAAGAGAATCATCACCCCAAATAACACAACAATAGCTTGTCCTGCTTTGTTGTGCTTTCTTGCTCTTACCGTCATCCTCTACAGACAATTGGGTAGTGGAAACACTAGAAATACTAGAAACACAAGTCTCATCAGCTCCACCATCTTGATGAGTGAAGTCCAACTGTTGAAAATAAACAATAATAAATTTAAGGTATACTAGATATTTAAGACAGAACTTTCTAAACAAATAAACTACATTTACCTGAGAATCTCTTGTAATGTCCTGGGCTGTGGTGAAAGAAATGTCAAAGTAATCAGATAAAACAAATATGCAATTTATCTCTAAATTGATATTCTCGTTTTCGGTTGTGGATGCTTACCTCTTAATGATTCGTCTCTCAAATCTGTCAGGCTCTGAGGAGATGAGAAGTTTTTGATTATACTAGCTGTACATATATTTCATATCTGAATGAGGACTGGCAGACCATAAAACTGCTTCCTAAATCAGGTCACTGTATTTTGTTTGATATGTGGCTGCAGAGCATGTTCATAACAAGCCAAACCTTTGATTCCAGCTTTTCCAGCTCCGTTTTTGACAGCTTCATGTAGTGTTCAAGTGCTTCATTGTGCAAGGAGTCAAGACAGAAAAGACAGATTAGGCTGCGCATCTTAACCAGTAGCACGAACGCTAGGAACTATCGTTTAACGTTAACTTATATATCAACAAATTGAGTGGTAACGGTAACATGGTTTTAACGTTATTCATTATCAAATGACCTGTCAACACTGTTTATTTTCTGTACACTATAACGTTACATCGGCATGACTTTGTGTAACGTTAATGTTACTTTACAGCGAGTCTCTTGCATTGAACCATCGGCAGAAACAATGTCTTATTGCTTTTTTACTTTAACGTTACTTCACTAACTTACTTTGTGGTTTCATATCGTCGAGGTCCACCTCTATCCCCCCGTCTTGGTATTGAAGCTTTGAATACTGTTGAGAACAATTGAAGAGTTAAGCAAACTCTGCTTTTCACATCATTATAGTTTATCTTTAAAGTTGAGTTAGCTACTTCACTTCATGCTAACGGTAAAGTTACCGCCGCCGGATGGCCTCATCAACACACCTTGTCTATGATTCGAACCAGTGACCTTTTGTAGGTTAGGCTGTTGTCACACAGTTGTTTCTTCAGAAAGTCGTCCATATTGCATTTAAATGTAAGTGTTGTTGATATTTCTAGGTGGTGAAAGTAGCAAGGCTAACTGAACTAACACAAAAGGCGCTCTTGTGTTCAAAATGTTTTAGCCACAAAATAGAGACTGGTGATTGGACCGGGTTGCGCGTGGTGCCTTCAGAGCTACTAGGAAATCGTGGTTTCCAAAATAGCTCTCTTGAATATTTAAGTCACAACATGTCAAAACGTCTTTAAAAACAAATTCCAGCGTTTATATTTTGATGGCAGGGTTACACATGCGTGTCAATAACATTGTGGCGATAATGTGTCCCGTGTCAAGATGGTGTGGTGATGGGAAACAACATATAGTACACAACATTTAGTTGGCATAAAATTAGACACATGCCGAAAACATACGATGTCTTCCAGCCAGTATATTTCAACAAATTACTGAAACAAAATAGCCCCAATAGCCTATGTTTTTGGTTCGTACACTGATGTCATCACCTGCCATGATACGCCAGGTGTCCTGATCTCGGGCTGGACGAGTATTGACAGAAGCAGTTGAAATGGCCATTAGTAATGGTTTTCTGAAACGTCATCTGAATGCGACAAACATTGAACTTTCCAATGTGAGTCTCCTTCATACATCCATGGTCTGAGCCTCCTTCGTCTGTATTGGAAGGCAACTTATATGAATTAAAATATGATTTGCACGTCTCCGTCCCAAATCGGCACCCACGGAGAATGAGAGGAGAATGAGAGGGCGGTCCGTGAACGGCTCATCAGCATGGACGCTCAGACTCTGCAGGAGCTCGTAGCCGCCGCAGCCTGTCTGTACTCTGACAGGGCAGCTGTGACTTATGACGGCGGGTCAGGGAGCCCCGTGTCCCTCCTGTATAGGGATTTGGTTGAACTGGCCGGAGAACTCTCTCATATTATACGAAAGAACTGCTCTCTTAATAACGGCGCGATTGGCTTGTATTGTTGTGATGATTTGTTCATTCCTGTCTGGATCCTGGGGTGAGTTCTCTCAGTCAAAGTTTACTACTCTATGTCAAAACACAGCATCTGACCAGTGTGTGAGCGTGCTGCCTAAACAATTTTTGTGCCATATTAAATGAGTAATGTCTTAGGTGAGTAGCTGATATTTACAGATGATAAATAAATCTACCTTGTACTGGAGGATAATAAACTGTCCTGTGTTGTCTGCCAGGATCCTGCAATCATCTGCTGCCTATGTACCACTGGACCCAGAAGCTCCAGGACTCCTCTCTGCTAGGGTCATGAACCAGTGTGGCCTCAAGTACTGTGCAGTGAAGACAGACAACCTGCAGGTTGACTATTTCATACTTTATGAATATAAATACAACAACAATTGTGAGGACTAATTGTGCAGCATTTGATAATAATCTTCTCAAGTTTAAACCTTCTTAAAAATAAAGCTAAATGACATATTGTTTCTCTTATGATCAGGGTATAAAACCAACAAATCATCAGACAAAATTACGGCCATATTAACCAGTTGGGGCCCCTGTTGACACCCAACCCACATCCAGGTTCCTATTATGTCCAGAACGCACAGCAGACTTATGAACTTTGTCACAGCCCAGAGCCTGACCCCTGCTATGCTGGAATAAACGAGTGTGGTTATTTGAACTTTTCTTCATGCACAAACTTGAGCACAAGACCAACTAAAATAATAAAAATCTTCAAAACAGATTTTTACATAATAAAGCAGGGCCACAATCCACAATATTATTACGCTTTAGTCATGCATATTCCCTCACATACTGTATATGCAACTGATCAATTTTCTATGGGGGCCTTGGAAAAAATAAAAAATAAAAACATCTAAAGTGCATGGGTGCAAATCAAAAATCGCTTTGAAAGTGGATACAGGGGAATAAACAAGTTAAACTGTTACACTGTCATATATACTTATTTATTTATCCTTGCATTTGTATTTATGTATCCACCAAAACAGATATACAGTAGATATAGATACATGTACACTACAGTTGACTCTGTTGTATATTAAAATTAATTTGTGATCTGTTGAAGTCTTCCCTCTTCGTTGTTGCTTTGTATGAACATTTTCATTGATTTATTTCCTCCTCCCATCAAGCGATTGCAGACAGCTCTTGTCAAACACACATCTATTGAGGTGTGTGTGGTGCTGCCCAAGTTCAAACTAACCCTGATACGAATCAAGCTGCTGCCGGTCGCTGAGCCCAAACAAGATCCAGAACACACCAGAGCTCGGACAGCAGATGGCGCTGGGCTCTGTGAGGGAGCTGCACGCAGAGACTTGGCGTATGTGCTCCACACATCTGGAACAACTGGCCTTCCGAAGATAGTTAGGGTGCCACACAAGTGTATTCTGCCTAATATACTGCATCTGAGGTGAGCCTTTATACTTTTTAGTCTTTATGGATCTCTAAAACTGTTATTTGCTGATACATATTCAGAAGTGCACCTCTCTCGGTTCAGATCTTTGTTTCAAATGAGTGCAGACGATGTGGTTTTCCTCGCCTCGCCCTTAACCTTTGACCCCTCTGTGGTGGATATTTTCCTGGCCTTATCATCAGGGGCTCGGCTCCTCATTATCCCTTCTGTGATCAAGAAAATGCCCAGTCGACTGGCTCGACTGCTGTTCAAGGATCACAAGACGACTGTCCTACAGGCAAGTGTTAGGAAACTGTAATTTACTCTAAAGACCTTTTTTTGTCACTATGACGTTGTATTTTTTTGTTCCCTGCAGGTCACACCAACGCTGCTGGTCCGCTTCGGGCACCGTATCTTAACGCAGGAGGTGTTGTCCTCTGGCTCCTCATTGCGGGTGTTGGCTCTGGGCGGAGAGGCCTGCCCCTCGCCAGCTCTGCTGAGGAGCTGGAGACACCAGGACAACAAAACACACATATACAATATCTACGGCATCACTGAGGTGTCCTGCTGGGCCTGCTTGTACAAAATACCAGAGTGTCTATTGCAGTCTAGCAACCCGTGAGTGTACTGTTAATTAAATCTGCATGTTAAACAAGCTGCCGTCAGTACAACTTTATTTAACTTGCTTTCAGCACGTTGTCCTTTGTGCCTCTCGGGACTCCACTTATGGACACGTTTGTGGAAGTGAGAGATGAACACGGCATCATTGTCACAGAGGGTGAAGGGCAGGTGTTCATTGGTGAGAGAGATCTCGTTGACATGCACATACATGCAAATGTTACTTTGGTGAAGAAAATAAAATCATAAATCATATGATCCTTGGTGCAGGTGGAGAGGACAGAGTGTGTCTCCTGGATGATGAGGAGAATGTTGTCCCTGGGACGATGAGAGCTACTGGAGACTGGGTGTATGTTAAAGACGCACAGCTGTGCTACCTGGGACGGAAAGACAGGCTGATTAAACGGCACGGAAAACGGGTGAACTTGGACAGCTTGCAGCACGTAAGATGTTTTGTACTTTACTTTGCCAAAAATAAAAGGGAATAAATATATAATTCATGTAGTGTCATATACAGTTTTGTTAAATAAAGCTGAATGAATCCAACATCATAAATATGGATATCAAAGGCAATAAAAAGTGTTACATCATGACCTACTGAAGGTAATGCTACTTAAACTTTAGGTATTGCAACACTGTAAGTGATGTCTTTGACATTAACCACAGTCTTTTGATCCATTGTTAATATACAAATCTTGATAGCTGCAATGTTTTTCTTTCTATAACAAGAGAAGTAGATAGTTCTTTTAATATCTGGCTAAGAAATGGTTGTTGTGGGTAGAAGTTAAGAGGTTTTAACTGACCGTAAACATAATAAGCTTTACATGGCGAGTATTAACATCTCCACTCTGCTCCTCCAGCTCATCCTGAGTCTGCCTCAGGTGGAGGCCTGTGCCGTGGGTCTGTATGAAGGTCTTCGGCTGCTCGCCTATGTCGTGGCGTCCACATCTGGAGACCAGAAATCAGCTTCCCCGCTTGCGTCTGTGGAACAGACGCCGTCGGCCTCAGCTGAGCATCGGGAACGCCTCCCCTCTTCTGTAAAGCCCCACCGGGGGGCGACGCGCGGTGCAGACAGAGATCTGAGCAGACTCATCCTGAACCAGCTGTCTCTGCTGCTGCCCTCTCACAGCGTTCCTGACACGCTGGTGCTGGTCCCGGCCTTGTGCCTGACTCCTCATGGTGAGCATCGGACACACAGTCACCTCTGAGGAGAGATGCATTCATCAAGGGTTTCAGTTGTCCTCATGTTTGTTTTATTGCAGGCAAAGTAGACATGGAGGCACTTGTGAAAATATACCAAAGACAGAAACAGTGCTCCGATTCTTCACGGGGAGACATCACAAAACTAAAGCAAACTCTTATATCCATGTGGCAGGTATTTCCTTCTTTTGACAACGTAACTCCACATTTATAACTTCCTGGTTTAATTTGTTGCCTGAATATGTTTATGCTCAACTACCTATCGACAGGAAACTCTAGGTCTGCCCGAAGATGCGACTATAGACGAAGAATCAAACTTTCTGTTGAGCGGAGGAGATTCCCTGAAGGCCCTACACCTCTGTGAGGACATCCTTGCTGGTGTGGGAGTGACCTCACCAGAGCTTTTGGAAGTTATACTCGACGGGACCTTCTCTGACATTCTGAGCCATGTTGCAAGAGTAACACTGATGGTACCGCTTGAGAACAGCCCGTCAACGCAGTCTGAGGCAGAGAAACGGCACGCCGATGCTCCCGCTGCAGTGCCAGTGAAGAGAGAACGCAAAAAGGCCACAGCAGCAGAGAGGCTGCAGGGGGAGAAACGGGCTGTTAAAGTTATAAGACGAGCAGGTGAGGTGATAGAACTGAAAATAAGAAATCCAGAGACCAATACAAACTTGTGGGCTGACGCACTCGGAGAAAAGGGTTGTAGTAAGAAACGTGAGCAAGATGTTCTGGGCCTCAGTCTGAGCTGGTCCTCAGACACAGGCAGATGTGTGGACGCCTCCCCAGTGCTTCTAGTACAAGATAGGACAGATCCGAGTTCCCACGAGGGTGAAACAGCAGTGTTCATCGGCTCCCACTCTCACAGAATCCAGGCTTTAGACCTGATCACCGGGAGCCTTCTGTGGGAACGAGTTCTCGGGGACAGAATCGAAGCCTCTGCCGCAGTGTCTCGCTGCGGGAGCCTCGTCGTTATAGGTCAGTATCAGCATCCTTAAAATATTTGACTGTATGTTGTTGGCCTTTAGGATTTATTTCAGGACTGTCCCAGGTTGCTATGACGGCTGTGTGTATTTCTTATGCGCTGCCTCTGGAGAGACAAGGTGGATATTTGAGACGGGAGACGCTGTGAAGAGCTGTCCTGCTGTGGATCCCCTCACAGGTCTGGTGATCGTGGGCTCCCACGACGGGCATGTTTACGGCCTGAACCCAGAGGTGAGTGCGTTTGACATGAGGCGATCCTATGGCTCTAATGATTCAGAAAACTCACAGATGTGTACATTACGCTGTTGTCACATTCAGTACTGCCAAAACAACAAGGTCCTGTTTTCAGTCATGGTCAGCCTTTTATTTAATGATTGATTATATTTTTTGATTGGTGGCACGCTACTGAGCTACACAGAGGTCCTCCAGGAATATGTTTCTGTGTGTTGGCAGTACCGTTTTTTTTATGTGTTGTCTGCTGTAACTTTTAGAATTTAAATTTAATTTTAAGTGAAAGTTACCAAAACTAGTAAACGTGGTAGAGATAAATCAAGGTATATATATCTGTTTTATGTTTTTAGATTCAGCAGTGTGTTTGGAGGCGTCACTGTCGGGGTGGAGCTGTGTTTTCCTCCCCCTACGTCCACACCTCACTCAGGCAGCTGTATGTGGCTTCACTGGGAGGCCACCTACTCTGTCTCAAACCTGTGAGTAAAGAAAATACCAAACTTCAGTAAACAACTTTGCCATTTTCTTCAGAGTGGGACATTTGGACACATGGTGCTCTTTGCCGTGTGATAAGTGTTTTTTTTTCTGACCACAGGACAGTGGAGAGGTCCTGTGGTCCTACTGTAGAGACATCCCGTTCTTCTCATCACCCAATGGCTCCTCTGGTCACATGGTGATTGGCTCGGTGGATGGAAACATCTGCTGCTTCAGCAACACAGGGAAACTGGTGAGAGGCTCTGGGGTTTTCTCCACCATGTTCTGTGTTTTACACATGTTTTTGCTCAGTTTTCACAAATGCTACAAAGATGCTATCTTTACATACAAAGTATAGTTAATGTTTTATTCTGAGGTTCCTGTTTCAGAGAATACAACTTACATGTGATGAAAATATCTATTATTTGGAGTTTTAATAAAAACAAACTTTGTGGCAGATCCATAACAGTAAACCAGTGCAGACATCTGTTTGCCTTGTAGGAATATAGGATTTACTTTCAAATCAGACTCTAGTTGCCCCAAATGAATATGTAGCAGCCACTGATACTGGCTCATGGCGGCTAGCTAAAGCCATCTACTGCGCGTTTTGCACCTACTAGTCATATTGCAAATTGAAACTCTTGTGAAAAGTGAGCCAAAGTTATTTTAAAACACTGTAATACTTTGTGTGACTTTTGTGTTTCTCTGCAGGTTTGGCAGTTTTTAACGAAAGGACCCGTCTTCTCCTCTCCGTGCGTCACAGCAGACCATCAGAGGGTTCTGTGTGGGTCACATGACGGTTGCCTGTACTGTTTAAACTGTGCCGACGGCTCTTTAGTTTGGACTTTCCAGACCACAGGGAAGGTGTACTCCAGTCCTTGTGTGTTTGATGGCTCCGTTGTGGGCAGGAGGGGGATTCTGGTGGCCCTGGCCTCCACAGACGGCACAGTGTGGATCCTGGATGGACAAAATGGACAATTGCTGGCTTCATTCACTCTACCTGGGGAGCTGTTTTCATCCCCAGTGGTGTGGCAGCAGTCTCTCATAGTTGGGTGCCGCAATGACTATGTGTATTGTTTAAAGCTGACTGTCAAAGAAGAAACATAGAAGGAAGGAAAGACACGTTTCTGCACTTTATAATAAACACTGATGGCTTTTATGTCAATGTCAGAGCAGAGAGGGTGCTTTGGGAAATAAACTTTAATTAAAGTTCAGGGAAAGAATGAGTCTACGTCTTTCAGTTCAGACATCAGTATTTAATTTACATTATTCATAACATTTTGTATCTCTTTAAGAATTTTCTCATGAACATCTCTAAGTGAGACAAAAAAGTGCAAATAATACCAAACATTTTTCTTGTTACACATAACACTGCGTACACTACACTATTGTGCACGGCCGACATTAAAAACAAAATGACAAAGTGACTCTTTTTGACCGAAGCTCTGGTAACTTCTATGCAGTACATATTTCCGTACATACTGCTCAGTAAGTGAGTGGCGGGAAATGAGAATGCTGAGGGGGCTTTTTTTTTTTTTTCATCGAGGAAATGCTTACATCATTATGTAAGATCATATCACATTGATGAGGAAGTGATGGCGTATGCCTATAAACACAAGTGTGTAACAGGAGGACAGCTACAAAAAAAAAATGTATGTTACAGCAAGCAGGCGTTGTGTCTGTCTCCATAGCTCTGAGGATAATGTGCAGTTCTCTGTAAATGCCCAGTAACACATGGTCTTCAGTGCTGTGTTTAGGTGCACCCACTGTGTGATTATTCCAGTTACTTTATCATGGCGAAATTGTACAATAGCCTCTTTGACAGCTATCACAGTCATTACGGACACAGTGACGATTATTATGCTAAGAGTATGAGTTTTAAAAAAAAAGAGAGAAAAGGCTTCTTTTGTACATGACTAACAAGGCTCAGAGAGGAGATAGAGTATCGTTTAAACGTAGATAAATCCTCTGCTTTACATAAATAATACTAACGAGGGCAGAGAAGACATCTGTACCGCTTCCATCAGCCGTCCAGAAGCAGATTCATCAGGTTGTCACTGGTAGCCCTTAAAACACGATTCAGACAGTTACCCTTTGTTTATTAAACACTGTCAAATGTCACCTTTCTAATACAGAAGTGTTTCTCCTATTATTGTGTTGAGCGAATGATTTATTTACAACCACGGTGACACAGTTGGCTAAAAAATAAAAAAAGAAACTGAGGTTGGCTATTGCAATGGCCAGCCATGGTTGTGATTGGCTGCTGAGGACTCCCTCGGACTGCGACATGTTTGTTCTGTGTCTTCTTGGGACATATACTTTGTGTGTTTGTATACATTATGTGCATGCGCGCAACAATTGTTTTACATATATCTGTGTGACTGTATTGGAATATTTGAATGTGAAGCGCACTTTAACATTATAATAGTACCAGCCAGTGTGTGGGGTTACGAAGTGATGGAGGGCTTTACTTGTTTCACAGTCAGGAGGTTTCATGGTGAGTGAAGGAAAAGGTGGTGGTGATTCTCGAGGTGCTTCAGAGTCCATGGGCAGTGTGCAATCCCAAATGTAGGCCAGAGCCCAGTGTGAAGCGAGGGTGAGGTGTTATTTGATGATCTGAGGACAGTCGCTCCAGGCTTTGGCCTTTCGCTTGGCCAGAGCCAACCAGGCTGGCTCTGTGGACACCTGCGGAGAGTCACTGGACGGGAAGCGCTTTGACACCTCCTTGACAGAAGGTGGCGACGGTGTAGAGTCCGCAATCTCAACTGAAACAACAAATCAAGGACAAAGGCTTGTTACACAGCTATTTATTTGATTAGTTTTTGGATTATTATTTAAATATCTATGATCTAAAACCTCAGAAAGCAGTGGATAATGCCCTTCACAATTTCCTAAAGCCCAAAGTAATGTCACCATATGTCTTGTTTTGTCTGACCAACAGTTCCAAACCGCAAAATAATAAATTTTCTGTAATGTAAACCAAGGAAAAGCAGCATATCTCACATTTGAGAACCTGGAATTTTTGTGTTTCTGGTCAAAAAATTAAGTATTAATTATCAAAATAGTAATTAAGTTTCTGTCAGCTGACCAAATGTTTAATCAAACTCTATTGTAATTTGAAATGTATTAAAATAAATCATTTTAATCAAAGGCAAATTATTGAGAAAGTGTTTCAACATACTTTAAATAGGGCTGCAACTGAGTATAACCAATATTTATAAATCTAACAATTTATATTTTGACCAACAGGCCAGGCAAAACAATTTATTAAATTACAGGAGAGACAGAGAAAGAAAAGCAGCTCATCCTCACAATTTTAGAAGCTGGAACCAGCAATTTGGGTACTTTGAGTTGTTAAAATCACACGATCAAACAATCATTTCAGCGATATGTGGCTTTATTATTTGTCCAGTCAACATTAAGGTTCTTACCAGTGACAGAGCTGGGTAAAGTGTTAGCTTTTTTCAGGTGTTCTCGGCGCTCAAATCGCCCCAAGAGGCTGTCGGGTCTTTTGGGCTCCTCTGGTGTCTGAGGTTTAGAAGAAGGACTGGTGCTTCCGCTGCCTTTGCACTCAGTGGGACTCACCAGTGTAACCTGCAAAAGAGAGTTGTGATTGAATGTGAGGAGGAATACTGCCTGATGAGGTGAATATCAGAAGAAATATTAGAAAGAGTGTAAAGAAGCAATATGGGGCACCTACACTGTCTCTAGCTTGTTTTTCAGCCAGCTTGGCCTCTCTCTGACTACGTCGAT
Source organism: Lepomis gibbosus (assembly GCA_029875015.1). Classification (NCBI taxonomy): domain Eukaryota; kingdom Metazoa; phylum Chordata; class Actinopteri; order Centrarchiformes; family Centrarchidae; genus Lepomis; species Lepomis gibbosus. The sequence continues at coordinate 16,925 of JAPMOB010249007.1, forward strand.
CCTCTCGATTCTGCTGCTGCTCCCTGAAGCCCTTTTGCTTCTGCAGAGCCAGTGTGATCCATAAGGGCCCAGCCTCCTTCTCCTGAACCCTCGCACTGTCCAAGGAGTGCCTGCTCTGTAGTGATGGTTTTTCTGTAGCAGAAGACATCCATTTGTTTGTATGGTTGTTTGTAGATGCAAGCAGCTGTACAAGAACTTTACCTTTTTAAGTAAAAAAGGGTATAATAATTTGGTTTTAATAGGGAGTTATCAGATCAGCCAGTTTCGGTGCTGTCACATTGAAATAGTTTTTTAACGTTTTGGGAAATGTGCTTATTTGCTTTCTTGCCAAGAGTTAGATGAGAAGCTTGGTATCCCTCTCTCATGTCATCTCTCTGCAAGAAAAGGAACAAGCATATTGCCCAAAATGACAAACTAATCCCCTTAAGCCATGCAGAGGCACTATATGTTGGAGGAAAGTCAAGATTTAAAAATCCTGATTAGCGCTAGAATAGTGCTTGATCAAAGTAACACTGACCTCTCCTGATGAGCTCCGTCTTTCTATCCGCCTTCTCTCTCCAGGGGATGTTAATGGAAGGGAAGAAGGATCTCTTCTCCTTCGGCTCCTCTTCCCCTTGGACCAGGCCTTGGCTGCTCTGATGCAGCTGGGCCACCGCAGAAGATTCCTCACTCCTGCTCTGCAGCTCCTTACTGGATGACTCTGCGGCCCCTGTCCTCTGGATCATGGCATCACTAGGAGGCCCATAGGCCACTTTAGGTAGAGGGGATGGGGGAGGTGTGGAGACTGCTCCAGTGGGTTTGGGCGACGTGGTTGGTCTGCGGTAGAGCGGCGGCTTGGAAAACACTTTCTCACCATCACTGTGTGCGGTGGGGCTGGTAGACTTACCCGGTTTAGACCTAGGGACAGCGGGGGAGGCAGATGCATGTAAGTACTTGCCGACCGCGCCTTCTTTCTGAGGCGATGTGGGACTTGATTTGTCGTAAAAGACAGGGGAGGCGTCAGAGTCTGGCTCAATGGGGGTTAGAGGTGAAGGGACGCCGTCAAAGCTGTCCCCAGCGCTGTATCGTTTCTTCCTTTTCTCAGTGGACTCTCCGCTGTGAAAGCGGAGGGAATAGTTGGTCCTCCTCAGCTTAATGCCAAAAGGCGAGGGCTTGTCCTCACTGTCCTGACCTCCGCCCTCTCCCTCCTCTCTACTTTCAGACACCTCCGCTTCACTCTGAGCCCTGCTCTTCAATTCTGGCCCTTCAGATTTCGCTCCAGGGCTGGGAACCAGGAAAGAGGGGAGGTCTTTGGCAAACATACATTCCTCTGACCCCCTTTCCACGATCCGGACTGTTTTACTCGTCCTGCTCTGAGGTTTACTGGTTGGAGCTGGGGAGACTGCAGTGGGGCTATGAGACCGAGTAGCTTCCTCTCCTGCTTCCCTATCATCTACACCAAACACCTCAGAGTTCCTGTTTGAATCTCCAAACTTCTTCTTCGCAGGGGTGATGGAGAACTTGGCGCTGGCAGACATGGTCTTCCTGAGGTTCGTGTGGGAGAATGCAGGCTGGTCTTCACTGCTGGGTTGAGGCTGGTTCCGGCTTGGCTCTGGGTAATCTTCGTATTTCCCCTCCTCTACCCCCTTGAATATCTTTGATCTGATGCTAGCCCATTCTGCCAGGATGGCTGCACCGGGCTGGTCTGTAGAGAGCAAGGACTCATTAAGTGATTTTGTTTTGCCTGACTTGCGGTCCGGTGAAGTCTTGCTCTTGGTCGGCGGTGTTCCCTGGGCCTTTTTATCCTCTCCCAAACCCAGCAGAGACTTACAGGCGGTATCTTTGATCTGGTCTAAATTGACGGCTGTCCCACAGAGCTGGGCGCCTGTCACTAAGATGGCTGTGTGGGGGACATATGGAGACGTAGGCAGGTTTGGGGAGTCTAGTCCTTCAGAAGAGGCCTTGGCGCTCTCTCTTTGTTCGGCTACAGCCCCGCTCTGGTGGCTGGAGGTCGGCGTAACAGGCGTCAGGTTGACCTTCTGGAACAAAATCTGTTTTTCACCGGAGGAAACTTTGAAAGAGAAAGGCCTCTGTCTCTCCTCCATCTCCCTCCAGCGCAGCTCCTCAGCCCTCCTCTTCCTCTCCTGTGGATCTGAGAAGCCATCAGCCTCCTCTAATGACAGCCTCCTCTGCTCCTCCTCCTCCTCCTTTCTCATCCTCTCCTCCGCTTCCAATTTTTTCTTTTCTTCAATCTCCTGCAACCTCAGCTTTTCCTTTTCTTCCCTTTTCTTTCGTTCCTCTTCTTCCTCTCTTAGCTTCCTCTCCTTCTCGGCCTCAAGCTCCTGTTGCCTTCTCGCTTCTTCCTGCTCCTCCTCTCGCCTCTTCCTTTCTTCCTCTTCTTTCCTCCTCTGCTCTTCCAGTAGTCTTCTCTCCTCCCGCTGTCGGCGCTCCTGCTCCTCTTGCAACCTCCTTTCCTCCTCCTCCCTCCGCATCCGCTCTTCCTCCTCTCGCCATCTCCTTTCTTCTTCCTCTCTGATCCTTCTCTCCTCTTCCTCCTCTCTAAGCCTTCGCTCTTCCTCCTCGTGCTGTTTGCGACACCTCTCCTCCTCTAGTTCACGCAGCCTCAGCTCCTCTGCTGCTCTCGTCCTCTTCTCCTCTTCCTCCTGTTTGAGCCTCTGTTCCTCCAGCTCCCTCTTCCTCCTCGCCTCCTGTCTTTCCTCTTCATAGAGTCTCTGTTTCTTGAAGCTTTCTAGGGACTCCACAGATGCCCTGCGCTGGTCATCCGTGGAGACGCCTGCTGCCTCAAGGTCCTCTTGCACCACACCAGGAACAGATACCTCTAGGAGGTCCTGAGAATGTAGTAATTTGATTAGATCCTATTTTATTCACCACAACAAAGGCTGGGAAATGTCTCAATAAATCAACAACATGCTAAGACCGATCTGAGGCTTGACTTTAGGTCTGGCTCACCTGTGTAAATCGCCGGTGCTTGCGGGAAACTCTCTGGTTTTTCGGTTTGACGGCCAGTTTATGCTTGGCAGCGGTGTTGTCTAATCGAGGAACAGACTGTGGAACAGCATCCAGATTGATGGACTCAATAGTACCAGTGGATGGAAGAACTCGTTTGGACCTTGGGGACTTCACTGGGGTGCTGTGTTGGGTTTCTGCTTGCTGGGCTCCCTGGGCCTGTTTTGTCACAACAACAAAACATTTTTTTGATAAACTGAAACACATTTGATCTTAGTCCTTATACCTTAAAAACCTTCTTATTCCTCATCAAAAACCTTGCACCTACATAACCTTTAGTCTTGAGATCCCAGTGTTTTATGCTAGTAGCGGCTAATGTAGCCTCAAGCAGAGATGAGGAGCAGGCTACAGACGTCTGGTAGGCTCACCTTCTACCTCCACAACCCCAGATTTTCAAACAGACCCGACAAACCCTGACTTAAGTGACATCACTTGAGGTAATTTATCAGACTTTGACTATCTCTTCTTTAAAAATAGAACTAAACTGTCATCAGAATAAGTTAATAAGTGGTTACCTTTGGCTCTGTGTTTGCTGGCTCAGCTTCTACCTGGGCCAAAACCTTCAGAGGACTCCGGGGAAACTCTTCCTCATCTGAGCTTCCCTCATCTCCTTCACTTTTCCTCAGAGAAGGAGGTCTCTGGCCAAACTTTATACCTTGTGCTATCTGCCTCTGTTTAATAAAATAAAAAGGAAAAAGGTTACACGTAATGTAATGTATGTTGACAGAAGATAACTGTTCAGCAACTGAGTGCTAAAAGGCCCACCTGCAGATTCCTAACTTTATCCGAGACGTTTTCCTGGGACATGCTGTGATCTAGACCGGGCTCAGTCACCGGCTCCTCTGGGATAAAGATGCTGTCGTGTGAGAGAGCTCGAGATGCGATGGGATTCAACTCCCTGCAGGAAAATAAGAGTGTCTTCAGAATTGCAGCGTGCCATTACTGTCAGTCATTCATTCATTTATCATGAGCGGGATGCAGCGTCGCTCCATAAATCATTTTACACAAAGAAACGAATGACCTCTTAACACACCAGTAGTTTCAGCGCATCAATTAAAGGCTTAAATCGTGTTGAGCCTTTCATAAGCTGTTTTTGAGCAGAACGTCACCCTTCTCACTAGAGATTGTGTAACCACAGCTTGCAGTTTTTGTGAGTCATTTTTCTGAAAGTGAAAACAAATCTAGCAAGACATTTGTATACGTCCTTTGAAAATGTCTGATTTATGGCCCATAAAGAGGGAGGTGGGCCTCCAAACTGTTTCATGGGAGCTCAGCGAAAAAAATTGACACTAGTTATTACATTAATTATCAAAAGGGGATATAGAATACCCTAAATGCGTGTGAATTGGTAAAGAGATCAGCAATTTGGTGGAATTTTATAGTTTTTCCCACATTCCCAGAGATTAATAAATGCCACAGGACAGAACTTTATTATGTATTTGGTCTAGTCTGTGCTGTTAAAGAGCAACATCAGGCTGTCTCGGCTTAATTCTGTCTGTCTATGTGATCATATAACGTTTCACGACTTTAGCAAAACTAAACAAGTAAACTAAGAGGGGGGCACCATCTTCCAAGCTTTGTCTGATGGGGGGCCCACAGTCTGTCTTTGCAAACCCCTAAATTATTGGTAAGATCTGGTTACAGCTTTTATCAGCAGTAACATAATGATAAGAGGAAAAACCCATCTCAGACATTTGGGTAAAATGGAAACTTTATTACCTCAGATTTTGACTGGACTCCTCATCGTCAGATACAACTCCATTGCACACTTCCCCAGTAGAAAAACTCGCCTTTAGCTCTGCGCCATCAAAGCCTCCCTTCGCCTCCCTCTTCTTCTTCTTCCCAAAGAGTCGTCTAAAGGGCTGGAATTTGCCCTGTCGCCTTCTCTCTGTTGTGAAACAAAAACACATGACAACCACAGCTAGATGCAATCAGATCATCAATCTTTATATCTCGCCCTTGGACTAGATAACGGGCAGGACGGTGGCTATGGACGGGTTTTTGTACATATGTATGTGTAGATATTGAAATGCAATTGACTGAATAAAAGGAAAATAAATCAAAATAGCAGATGGAATGAGAAGAAAACCTTGGCTCTTTGGTTCATACTTAACTTTTATTTACAGGAAGTGGGGAAGATAAACAATACGCATAAAAAGGGAGCAACCACATCCTCATAGCAGCTTTAGAAAAATTAACAAATCCCCAAATTATTGACCGAAAACAGGCAAACGCAAAATCATGATTGGTCCCTGAGAGAAAGGAAAGGTGTGAAAACACACAGCGACATCTCGGCTATCCTCAAGAGTTTATGTCAAATGAATGACTATTAACACCCTTGACCTGCAACACTTTAACAACTCTCCAAGATTTATGGGTGTTATCTTATCTTAATGTGACATATCACAACTCATCACTCTGGATTACCTAATCTATTGACCAGTGAGGCAATCCCTTCCACCACATTGAAATCAGTATGGAACAATAAAGCAGCAATGTGCTGCCAAAAAATAAAAACGTGTCAGCAACTGACCTACATAATGAAACACAGCAGTTAGTGCTGGTAAGATCATTGCTGGTTCATGACTTTCTCAAGTGATGAAACTAACTTTGGACTTTTGGTTTTATCTTTATGCTCATAATCTTTCATGTCAGGAAGTTACACACTCACAAAATAAAGCACAAGATAAACTTTCCCATGTACAAAGGGAAAAACATCACTGGGGTCTCTCCTCAGAATCCCAAAGATGAGATTTGTTGACATTATGTCATTGGAAAATGTAAACAGATATCATTTATCTTAATTTAAAAATGTAATAAAGAATGTTTCCTAAGCACTGCTTTGTGTGTCCGATTGTGTGTTTAGTCTTTGTCTGTGTATCCGTGTGTGTGTGTGTACTTGTAGAGGTTCACTGGATTAACTAAGTGGGTGAGATTACAGAGCTACTCTACACCACTGTGTAGACAGGCGTTCCCAGGGCTCTGTGGGTATCTCTTTCAGAGCTATAAGTAGCAACTGGTGTGGGATTTCACTTCACATGCTGCGCACTATACCAGAGGCATCATGGGAAATGATGCCTGGTATAGAAAATAGTGAAGTGTCTGTACAGTATCTCACAAAAAGTGAGTACATCCCTCACATTTTTGTATATCTTTTCATCTTTTCAACAACACTGAAGAAAGTACACGTTGTAAATTTGCTGTCCCCTCAAAATAACACATCGCACAGTCATTAATGTCCAAACCGCTGGCAACAAAAGTGAATACACCCCTAAGTGAAAATGTCCAAACTGTGCCCAAAGTGTCAATATTTTGTGTGGCCACCAATATTTTCCAGCACTGCCTTAACCCTCTTGGGTGTGGAGTTCACCAGAGCTTCACAGGTTGCCACTGGAGTCATCTTCCTCTCCTCAATGATGACATCATGGAGCTGGTGGATCTTAGAGACCTTGCGGTCCACCACCTTCCATTTGAGGATGCCCCACAGATGCTCAATATGGTTTAGGTCTGGAGACATGCTTGGCCAGTCCATCACCTTAGCTTCTTTAGCAAGGCAGTGGTCGTATTGGAGGTGTGTTTGGGGTCGCTATCATGTTGGAATTCTGCCCTGTGGCCCAGTCTCCAAAGGGAGGATCATGCTCTGCTTCAGTATGTCACAGTACATGTTGCCATTCATGGTTCACTCAATGAACTGTAGCCATGACAATTCCACCACTATGTTTGACTGTAGGCAAGGCACACTTGTCTTTGCACTCCTCACCTGGTTGCCGCCACACACTCTTGATACCATCTGAACCAAATAAGTTCATC
>JAPMOB010249009.1:0-69763 GCA_029875015.1 Lepomis gibbosus
TAGCCTAGCCCTACATTGAAAAGGAGATCGGCCTAATTGTCACTGACTAATCAGTGTTACAAGGAAGTTAAATTTCCCGACAAGAACTCTAGACAGACTAGAAATTGTGTAAGAGCAGTCTTCAACTAGCCTACTTTTGTTGTTGAGCAATACCTATCTGTTATTATTAAGCTTACCAAAAGGCTGTCCTATAAAATAAGTCTTACATGAAGAATAGCTACATGAGACTGTTCATTTGTCAAGGAGTCTGCCCACAGCCGATTCAGCGTATCTGACTCTAGCTGGTTTTCACATTAGCCTACTTGAAACAAACAACCATCGATGTTGTCATTTGACGTGTTCAATCCAGTCTATGGTTCAATCGCAATCAATAGCACTGCCTGTTGGAGGCAATTTCCCGAACCTGGTTCCCTGAAACACCTCTTCCCCCGCACATCCGTGTCAGAACCGCGGGCTTGTCACCAACACAGCGCCAAATGTTTACAGCAAATTAGACTTAACGTTAGGCTACCGCTGACATAGAGGGTTGTATCGGTCGGTAAGCCTGTAAACTTATTGCCACCATGGCACTTGGCAAACACATCAGTACGCAGGGGAGCCTGGCGAGCTGCAGTCAGCGACGCAGAGTGGAAAAACTTCCAGAAAGCACCGTGCCGCGGGACCCGGGCTGACCGTACACCTTCCAGTCACAGGCTCAAACCAACCAAACACTATCACGCACTTCCATTTTCTGCTCCGCTACATCACTGTTTCAGGAGTCGCGTGTATTAGGAACAAAACCAGCGATACACGCCGGGGTTGAATCCGCTGTCTGCGGTGTCGACGCAGTCAACCATTGTAGCAGCAGCCACATACAATGAATAAGTTTGGACCAAAACAGCGACCGTTAAGTTACAAAGTCCCGCGTTGTATGTGTCTAATCAACAAGGCGGTATATGTAAAATAAAAACATTTACGGTAATATTATTCCATCGAGGGACTCTCTAAAGCGCAAGCTTCACCTTAAATTATGAGCAGCTCCGGGAAAATCCATTCAGCAACAACTTGCTCGCCCCCGACGTACCGCAGTTGCTCAACTTCTGGAGAGTCAGACACCCAGCTGTGACAGCCGCCGTCAAGCTCCACACAAGCACAGCTCTAACTTCCGGTCTCAACCTTCGAAGTAAACTGACTGAAAGCAATAGCAATGGGCTCGTTTCTGAATGACAAAGTAATAACTCCTTATAAAACACCCCTTCCATCAAAATAACTAGTATCAGAGACGTTCTAACTAAACTAAGATACACATTTTTTCATCATGTTTTGTAATGTGCTTTTTAAAGTGGTTCACAAGGGTCAAGCATAGACTGTATATAAAAGGGGTCAAGTGACGCAAAAACTTTTATTTTGGGAGAGCAAGTTCCGGAAGCAGTCCCTGTGACGTGAGAAGAAAACGACTGTCAACAAACTGATGAATAAAAAGATTAATGGATGTGTTTTTACTTAGAAGTGCATTTTCAAAAAGCTTCTGATATTATTATTTGTTGACTAAAATTTAAGTGAACTCCTTTTGGCTAATTCCTTTTTATGACTTTGCTATGCCTACAATTCATCCTTCTTCTGGCACTTTTGCTGTAGGCCTACACATAGGTTTGTGTTCTCATAAGCATAATCTTGAGCTGTTTACCATTTGTGTACTAAATTAATTGACAAGATGCTGACAAACAGTGGTTACATTTAATTATTTTGATCAAAATTATTGCTAGGGTCAATTAAGTAGTTGCTGGATATTGGTGTTTTCGTAATATTTTAAGCATCACAACTTTTCTGTATCTTGTACTGGCCAGGTCATTCTTTATCACAGTGTTTTTTCCTTCTCAAAAAGCCACAGTGTAGTCCAGCTTTGCTGACATGCCATTACTTGGACTTGCAATTCCCAGGCAAGTTAAATTAGGTGAGGAAATCAATTATCACTGAATAATTCTCCTCTTTAAGGGTATAACTAGGCACAGAAAACTTTACTTCTTCCCATGGAACCAGACAGTATCCACTTACAACTGTCCATTTTCATGTGAAGAAAAAACTGTAGTTCTCCTGAAGATGTCATGAAACACTTCACTGGAATATATGTATTTATTTATTTAGTAACTTTCTTTACCAATCACTATGCTTTTCCTGATTGGGTCCAGATCACTCAGATGAATGTAAGCTGTTTCTTTAAATTCCAGTTATGTACTGATGAGTTTCCATTTGAACTGACTTGAAACAATGTTCCCTTCAAGACAGTATATTTTATGTACTATCACATGCTGTACATGACTGATCCTTGGTCATGTTTCTGTGCCTGTGACTGGCTAGACATATCCGTCCAATGACTACTTCACCACATGCTGGTACAGTCAAAACAGCTTTTAATAGGTACCTCAAGGTTCTTGTCCACATGTAACTAAGTGTGCTATAGTTCTTTAAGGAAAAACTTCTATATTAACAAGTACTTTTCATGTCCAGCTTGTGAGTGTTGTTCTGATCATTTTTAAGCGTGTGTACAAAACTGAGAGAGGACAGAGAGGTGGACTATCATGCTGAATCGGCACGCTGCCCTCTATACCAAAGGAAACCCAACACTCTAGGCAACTGAGACCAATCCCAAGAATTCCAAACACTCAGCAATACATAGTCTTACAATTTTGTGGGTTCTCAGCATGGCAGTGTGATATAAACAGTTGCAGGTTTCAACATGAAGCTATTAAGAAATCTCATCACTCCCTCAGGGCCGCTGGCTATCTTGAAAGAGGAGAAGGCGACTTGTTTTGAGTGCCACACGCTTGACTCTTTTAATCATCCTAATGCCATCGCTGAATGTGGCTGTGACAAACTTTCTGAGCTGAATTGATTTCTGTCGGTCTGAAGTGGCTTTTAGGTCGCCATTAGATGCACAGGAATGTAATTTCAATGAATGACATGGATTATTAACTTCAGCAAGATTATGTGCCAGTGGGTGACCCATCAACACTAAATAAAACGCTTAACCCAACCACTGAAAGTGCATCACTGGCAGAGAAGGAAGGAAAAAAGTAATCAACCCAATTGTAAAACCCTGCCATGAGCTTATGATGGCTTTCATGGAGAACTTACACCATATCAGTGTGGTGAGTGTGACTTTTTTTATTAAAACATAGAAATGTAAACAGATACAGCACAAATACAGAAGACACATCTGAGTAAGTTTAAGTGTTAAACATTTGACAAACACTACCGACAATTTACCACCAAAGATACCAGACAGTTTTTTTAAGAGCACTTGCTCATTATGAATGGGAACAAACATTCCTTGAGATGAATTTCAACAGGGAGCAGATGCTCTTTTCAACTTGTCACCCTTTTCACATCCTTGTCTTTCAGAACAGTGCCACCTGCTGTTACAGAGGTAGAGGGGAAGGACCTAAACACATGCACACGCACTCACACAAAGAGTGACCCTCAGTACAACTCACTGCAATGCAGCATAAAAAAAACCCCAAAACACCTGCACATTGCTCTTCTCAGCAGCAAAGCCATTTGTCTTTAGGAGTAGAACAGCCAAGTTTATGTCACTGGTCTCTGGACATATCAGTCCCCAAGTATGAAGCCAATTACCCATCACTTTAGACAGGGGAACTGTGTGAACATGAACATTTAACAGATGACAGAGATGATGTAGACAGGGACCCCACACTGTACATCAAAACAAAGAAATTAGATTTAAAGACGAGATCTGTAATGTTCTATAATAAAATCAACAAACTGTTGGTAACGTGTGCTGGAAACACTGAGCGTGGTGTTAAATACTGAAAGGGATTAGTTTAAGTTTTTTGGAGTGGGGTTGTATGAGGTACTTTATATGCAATCAGTGCATTACCTGCAGTAGCCATCATCCACAATCATCCCAAACAATTCCTTTAATACGGTTTGTTTGGTTAAACCGTTCTCCTTACCGCCACTACAGATTCCCTCCAGCTTCATCACTTTAGTAAACAACACCGTGTTATCACATTTACTTTATCTGCATTTTCACTCCATATCAACAAGTTAAAACAACTCCAGCTAAACATGTGTAAAGTTACACATTGCAGCTTTAAAGGAAAACTGGAACACCTGCAGCACTGATGTGGTGAAGTCCTCAAACTCTGTCACCAGAACCGCAGCTGAGAGGCTTGAAATGATAATTGCAGCAGCTGCTTTTGTGAGCCACTGAATGCAGTATTCTTTCAGCTAGAAGTATTCATAGCATGTTAGAAGGTGCAAAAATAACATGGCTCACCCAGCTGCATAAAAATGTCTTCTCATGTAAAATAATTTTTGCACCTCTAGTGTAAGTGCTTTAATGCCACCATATTATGTTGACCCCATGTCAATGAGTGAGGCTTACGTGCTACATCATCCAGTCTCCACTCCCTTGATCTACAGTTCCTGAAAGGAAAAAAAACTAAATATAACATGTCACTGTTATTAAAATAAAAGTGTCTCTGTTAGTCTGAATGCCTCGAGGATGCAGCGTGGTGCATCTCTATCCATCAGTGCTTTGAGGTGAGAGTTAGGGTGGAGGAGACACGGAAGATCTGGGGCAGCATGTTGCTCAACTGGTAGAACATCTCATCTGAGATACTCTGTCAATACAAAAGAGACGCACACAGACACAGCCAGGATTAGTGAGCAACAAGGGACCGAGATTTGTACAGCACCAATGTAAAAAAACAAAAACAAAGCAACTCTTGTACACACATTTTCAGTCCACACTGTGACAACAGAAGGGAACAAATGAAACCTTTGTTTAAACCCAGCTGAAACTGTGCCCAAGAAAAGAAAAATACATCTGGACTGTTTGTGTACAGCCAAGTGTTAACAGCCCCTGTGGTGCCCTTTAGTTCAACATCCCGCGGTTGTTTTCTTTCCTTGAGGGAACAGCAGTCATGATGCAAAAAGTGATGTGAGCTCCGGCAGCTGTGACTTTAGCGGGGGAAACATACCGTGTGCTTCGATACGTCGCCACACGTCAAATAAGAATGTTAAGTATTAATCTTTAAGCAGAAACACAATGACACACGCATCCTTAAAACGTACACAAACACAGAGCGTATATTTAGCTCCTGCGTCTCTTTGAGGCCTGGAACGTCATGTTGTTTCAGAAGTGCTATTTAAAATGGTGTCTGAGCACGCGGCTGACAGGAAGCCGATTCAGTCGGAGTCCTTTGATGCTGCCGGTTTTATCATCTTAACTTGTCAACATGAGATCCTGCTATAGGTCTTGCTGCCTTCCTGACAAACCTCAAAAGCTACAGGTACACCACATCCATCTACGCCCAAAATAAAGTAACAGTTATTCTTCATCCAGCACTGAGGTCCCAATTATTGCTTCGTGGCTGAATCTGAATGGTTTTACTTTTTTAGTCGGAAAGCAACACCTCTAAATTGGGTGACTTATTTATATTCCTTATAAAAGACATACGGTTTGACTTGGATATCCAAGTAAGTTCAAGATTATGGCTCAGTGCTGGAAAGCTACATGAAAATCCCATTGCTTATCACACAATTACATGAATGAGCCTGAGCTTTCTCAGTGCAAACAGGAGCGAGAGGACCCAACTCTCTATAATTCATGGCATGTGTTTCAAACGGTCTCTCCTCTCTGTATTCAGAGGTGTGCACTGCAAGGCCAGGTGTGCATTTTGTGAGGCTGTGTTCATGTGAGCCCTTAAGTATACATTTCTGTTGAATTAATAGAGATTTGCTGACTGTATGTCACCTTAGCTATGAGTTGTGAAAACAAAAATATAGGTTGTACATTCTGCTCTCACCTTTGGCACTAGAAACTGGACTGTGCGTGATATACCTCCATCCCATGAGGCCATCTCCATCATGAAGCCTACAAATAAAACAGATGCAAAGAAACTCACATTTAACAACAAAAAAAATAAAATAATCGCTGTTCATTTTTTAAACATCTATCTGTAATGTTCAGTATATTACAGGCATTATTTTGTAATGAAGCATTGCTATTACATTGTTTTGTACATCCAGCTTCCCTCAACCAGCAGCAACTGTTTTACCAATCAGGAGGAAGTAAGTGTTGTGCTTCAGCTTTGCATTATGAAAAATGTACACTACTGTCAAGAGACGTGCTGGTAAGTCAAATTCTTCAAAGACAGATTTCAGCTGGAAAAAGAATCCATCTCAACAAGACCTCATGTGTCCAATACATTTAAATAGCAATAACAATTAAAAAGATATTAACTTGGGGTTTGCTATCAAGCGTCAACAGGAAATTCTGGCTCTCATCAAGTCATGATGTTTATATTTGGACAGTGAAAATGAAAATATAAATAAACTGATAAATGGTCAGAAAACAAGGTGCAATGTAAATAGCCAATTAATTATCTAACTTAAAATGATTTCAAACTTTCCTCTTACCTTTGACACATTTGAATACCAGCTCGGCTCTCTTAAGACACCACGGTATGGTCATCTCCTGCAGAAAGGTGAGATGAAAAATGAGAACACTGAATTGCTTTGTTTATTGTTAAATGTGCAGGAAAACTGTCTAACATGATAATATTCGTTTATTGGCACGAAGACAAAGAAGAAGAGAAAAAAAAAATGTCATTAAAACCATTATGTACAGCGAGGAGCGTCAGATAGGAAGGAACCAATTGAGGCAAGCAGAGGAATTTCTTACAACCAGAAAGATCAACATAGTTGTTAAATTGTGTAAGAGTCATTGTCTGCAAACTAGCTCTCTAAATTGGTTGAAAGAGTTTTCAGTTTCCTCTCTGCAAACTTTTAAACATGTACAAATGTTATTAGGCAGTTCTTCTTTGTTCCCTATTCCTGTTACTTAACGCTCCAGGGAATAAAGAAAACATAAGAGTGAGAGGCACAGCCCTGTTGTATTTCATCTAGACAAACTATGTCAGTTTAAGTCAGCCATCGGCTTGTACAAACAGGCAACCATCTCCACTAAATGGCAAACAAGACTGAAAAGAAGATGGCAGATGAAAGTTTTGATGTGAAACCAGAAGCTATCAATTAAAGTTTCTCTGGTTCCCCAGGCTTCAAAAGTTCAGTCCTTGGTTTTGTTAACAAAGACTCTTGATTAGACATTAGAAGAAAAACTGCATTGGGCACGTTGAGGCATGAGTGCACTCCACACAAAGGCTTGTTGAGAATTATGAGTCTAATGTTTTAATTTGTACTCAGTTGAAAAACTAAGAAGAAGCTTTTCTAGTTAAAATAAAATCCTGATTCCAAAAAGTTTCAGCAGATCAAATAAAAAAAAGATATCTCAATTTCCAGAAGAAAAATCCACCTTACTCCGCTGGATTCGGTCTCAGCTCATCAGTCACTGAAAGCTTTCTCTGTTACTCTTACCCTGCTGTGTGAGTGCATAGTTCTGCTGTACATACACCCTGAGAGGCACTAAGTAAACAGAAGTGCTCATGACGCTTTACTTTTCCCTCCTGGCTTTAAACCTGGGAAATGAATTCACAGCCAGTGCTTGACAAACTAAACCACAGCTGAGGATGCAGCGCATAGACAAGCAGAGACAGAATGAAAGGGAAGAAAATCTGACTATGCCCTCAGTTAGGGCCACAGAAACCTGTGTGGCCAGCAGGTTCTCTTCACCTTCTGCCACAATCACAAACTATTTAGGCGTAACACAGATGCAATGCTTGGTTTGGTGTGATCAATTTCAACCATGTATCAATTACCTTTAGATAACTATCTCAACTACTATCTAAAATAGTGATAGTGATTAATCAGGGCCAACCTTGGCATTTTGAGATAATCAGCATCGGCCGGTACGTGCAGTGCACTCACAAGGCTGATATGCAAAAAATGTGTGCAGACACATCTGCACGCATTAGTTAACCATAATGTTAACATTATTAAATGACAGCAAATCAAATACCATTACTGGCTAGCGTTAAATATAAAATATTATACTGGAGAGAATAATGTAGTTGAATGACATCACAAAATGTACCCCGCTCTCCTTAGAGACTTTCTCTTTGTACACAAAAGGCCTATTTCTCTATTAATATTGATATTGTTATAATATTGTTCATAAATCTGTCAAAATCTGTGTTAGTGAGCACTCCTCCTTTGCCGAGATAATCCATCCACCTCACAGGTGTGGCATATTAAGATACTGAACAGACATCATGGGTATTGCACAGGTGTGTCTTAGGCTGGCCACAATAAAAGTCCACTTGAAAACGTGCTCAATGATCTCTAAATATCGGCATCAGCCATTGAACAACCCAGATCGGTCAACCACAAATCTAATACCTTTAGCTAACTATTCAAACCATTGATCAATTATATGGAGCTATTTAAAGCATTTATTGGTTCTTTGAGCTAACTAATACACTATTTATCTATAAGCTTTTCATAATTTTATTTAACTTTTATTGAATTATTTCAACCATATCCATGACAGTAACTGTTATATACAGCTCATCCATTATTTGTAGCTAAATGTTATGACTAATCTGCCTGCTTGCTAAGTGGTTTTCATGCACTCTGAATCACAATGCGGAGTGTTACAGTTGGCTGACTATGTGGGTATATTTCTTAACTAAAGTCAATTATTATATTTCATAACTCAAATACAAATAAGTTGAGTTAATCGAAAATCTTTCCACATATCCTGGAAACTGCAGAAGAACTCCCTGAGGTACAAGTACCAATTTAAGGTAAGATTCCACTGAAGCTCACAGGAACACTAAATCCTCCCTTGTGTTTACTGGGAGTAATGCTTACACTGTAACCCTTTCCTAATCTGTTCAAGTCAAGTATTTGGTACCCAAACAATTCCACTCTCCAACTCAAACATTTACTTTTTCATGGAATCACTGCATGTTTGTTCGTCTTACAAACTTAAACAATGTTTGAACAAATGCAGCGATAAGAGGATAACGGAATTTTAAATTTGGTTTTAATTACTCCCTTGAGGGATCACATTATTATAATCCCCATGATGTGTGCACGACTGTGTGTGGAGTGTGATGGAGAAAGATCGTGCATATGACATCATCCATACGTACAAGCGCTCATAGTGCTCTACACTTACCTCTGACATGTCATGGACCAGCAGCAGAGGGACGGTGACGGTGGTGATGTCATGCGTGCAGCAAACCTTCAGGATGTTTCTCAAGCCCATGATGGCCGGGTCCCGGGCTGTGATGTTCCCTGAGCGCACGTTATCGTCCACACACAGGTGGAAGACCACGTGGACCTCTGACAGGTTGGAGTGCCGCGAGATGTAAAACTCACCTTAGGGAAGAGACGCGGCAGGCACAGCACATAAGTGTGTGATACTGAGAGAAAAAGGCATGCAGAACTAGTGTGCTGCTGAATAATGTGAGGATTGATAAATCAGTGGTTTTATGCTCTGTTAATCTGACCAGAAGTCGGTGTAAAAAAATAAAAGTTTTACCGGGTAAGATGTTAGATGGATTTCTTTCAACATTTTTGCTCTTATCTTCACCTCCATTCCGTAGAATCTCTGTAAAGATATAAAATAGCAAATCAGTATGCACAAAAACCTAAATATCTCATAAGGACACCTAAAGGCAATAGCAGCAGGACTTTCCTTGAAAGGGCTTTAAGTGAGAATGAATGTTTCTAAATGCAGCTCTACTCTTCGATCCCCTCAATCTATGTGGCGATAGGTATCTGGACACAGTTTCCTGTCAAGGCAGAAGCAGTGATGTATTGTAAGTAAGTGTTTTGTACTTCCTGACAACTTCCCCCATCTCATCTGACAAAATCTCCCATTTATACAGCTGGCCTGTCACTGACATTCTCAAACTCTGTGAAAGCATTAGCAGTGTAGCAGAAGTTTCTGTACAGCAACACTGCTGTGTTGTCATGTATATAGTTATACTCCCCATTCAGTTAATTTTATTCTCATGTTTTGTGTGTCAAAAAGAGAGATAGAGAAACTCCTTTCTTGTCTTGCTAAACATCAAATCAGGTCAATTAGAGATCAACCTCAAAGCAGGTACTAAGTAATTCTATAACTGAATCTGCATCCAGGGGTCTCATTTATATTACTTTGCTCACTAAAAGTGTTTGTGCGCCAAAAAGCCAAAAATGGCATACACTAATAAAACTGTGCGTACACACAATGTTCCTTATATAAATCACAGTCATCTTGAAATGTGGTGTATGTGAGTAACCTCCTTGTCCGACCCTTTAAATGCCCATAGTTGCCTATAAATGGTCAGTGAAACGCCCCTCATTAATATTAATACGTACTGACTGCATGAAGAAATTGACGGCAAAATCTGACAGAAAAGCTACAAAACGAGCTACAAAAAGCTACAAAATTTAACTCAGTGTGACACTGACGTTCCTTTTGGTGAAGCTGAAGCACGTTGTTTGGTGGGTAAAGAACGCATTTTCACGCATCGCTTGTGCACCGGAGGAAAGGGGGCACCAGAGCTCCACCCCCTTAAATCTAATCTGCAGGAAGAGGCATCAATCCTGAGTAGTGTCGTCGCTGTCTGGAGGGGGACACACACAGGCAAGACGGGATAACCCAGATACTTATTTGGATTCCCCCGTTTGAAAAGAGAGTAAACCAAATGCATTCCACTGTGTTTAAACATTTATTTAGGCTATACAGTCCACTCACTTAACGAGGCTGCTGATGAGTTAAAAGAAATACGACTGTATGCAGAACTGAATGTAGTATAATGACATAAGCAGAAAGATTTACTTAAAGATACAGTGTTAGCCTATATTTTTTCCATAACGTGTTTTTACAAGCAACGATTATAAGGCAACGAACACGTGATAACAATAAGCTATATGAAACGGGTGTTTGTTTATTCAGAAAGGCTTTAAGCCTATAATACTTACAGGTAATATTTCGATTAATTCTACACAATAGTAGGGTATTAATTTCAAACCGTTTCATCCTTCTGCCATGTGAGTCGCCATTTCTCTTTTTTCAAGTTTATGTGCGCACGTATGGTTCAGAGTTTATGTGGAGCACTGCACATTGTCCAGTCAACTTTGTTTTGTTATAGATCACAACCTTGGCGTGGGAAGTGGCGTACACACATTTCCAGCCTTGTTTTGTACATACGCACCGCTTATAAATGAGGCCCCAGGTCAGTAGCTACGCTTTGAATTTTCTAGTGAAATGTATATTCAGGATGAAATTCGTGGAAGCCCTGTCTGCAATGTTCTGTCTACACTACAGCTGTGTTGACATTGAGACCCCAGGAGCAGCCAAAAGTCTAACCAGGTTGTTCTTTCTGCTTGCTGCTCCGCTGGGCTCTGGCATAGAGCAACACCTGCTGCACCTCCTCCAGCTGCGCCTCCAGAAAGGGAAAGTGGAAGTCTGTGCACTCCTTTGCCACGGTCGCAAAGTCTGGGGGGTCAAAACAGAACAGGGCAGGGATGAAATGACACATGAAAAGTTCAAGCTAATATCTAGTCAGAGCTTATCTCTGTAATTATGTCTCCATACTGTACTCCCACTCATATATAGAATATAATCCAAACTTAAAGGTGAATGGAGTGCGTAGTCTTGAAAAATCATTTAAAGAGGCGTGAAAGAAAAGTGTTATTCTCACTGTAAAGGTGTGAGATAATTAGAGTGAGTCATGAGTAGGACAAAAAAAATGTTACAATTCACTGTTGCAAAATATAACAATGCACTGGCAAGAATTATTGTGAAAAATGTTAACACGTTGACCATCTAGCAGGAGACTGCCAAACGCAAATTTGCAGCTTTCTACAAAACAACACCACAGGTTGCCCAAGTGACAACATTTCTATGAGTATCACCAAAATATGTTCCCTGACCTCTCTTGATGCCACTGTAAGAGTTGACCCTGTTGTCAACCAACAACACCAGACCACAGAGTGAGGAAGAGTAGAGCGAAAGGGCCGTCTGGAGCCGCCTTAGCTTTTCTCCGCCGCTGCCGTGCCGCCGGTGCTTACAGAGGTCCAGCACGTCTGCACGGACCAGACGCAGATTGTGCATCGTCTTCAGCTGTGCTCCTAATCAAAACAATTACATATAATTACTGACATGATTACTAACTCGTCAGCGGACACAAAACTGTGAATAAATACTTGGACAGCATGTTAGAAGTGAGGCACCTAAGTGAATGGTGAAACTCTCCTCTAGCTGAGGCTGCTCCTCAAACATCCTGGCCCCAGAGTCTGCGAGCTCGGACAGCTGGCTGGGCTGCACCTTGATCTCCTCACTGGAAGCCAAACATGCAAACAAATCAATCAAGTAAAGGTTATCTATCAACAATAGTCCATCTGATGTTCAAGGAAGGAAGTTACAGAACCTGAAGAGTGTCATACCAAGAAAGAAAATAAAACGCAATCATATTGTACAATATAAAAAAATATTTTTTCTCTGCCCGGAGCAACACTGCTAAACATATATGGCGCTTTTGTTCGTTTTGTTTTTTTAAAGGAAAAACATTCAGCAGCAGTTTTTGTGGTTCCTTCTTAGACAGTAAAAACACTTCATTTACAAAAAATACAAAAACAATATCAAAAGGACACAAAAAAAATCAACCTGAATTATTCTGTTTTCAGTTTTCCTTTATGTGCTAAAGCTTAAAAAAAATGCATCTTTTCAAAGTGTTCAAAATGCTGATGTAGAAGTTCCACTCACACACAACAAGATAATGATATTCATCATTAAGAAAAACTGGTGCTGGGTCAGCACATTGTCTGAGAAGCTCTTACCACACAGGTCCTATCTGCTTTTTGATGGAATATCCAATACATGCAGGGGAGTGTAAGACCTGAATTTAAACCACCACTCTGCAGGACCTCATTGCTGTTAACCACTATTAGATTTCCCCCCCCACTTCTTAGCCCAAGATGCCAGTCATAACCGATACTGCAAAGCTGAGCATCAATCAAACTAATCTGAGTTTCTGACCTCTTGTAATCACTTCAATTTCTATGTAAATGGAGCCTGTACTTCAAAGGGCCACCAGACATGTCGTGCTTTGGATTAGAATGGCTGCAGAAGTGCAGCTGTTGAGATCCTGCTACTAAAAGTCAGCCTGACCTCTAGTCAAGAATCAGTTGGACTTTGCTGGTAACAGAAATTCACAGATGAAAAGTAGTTCATTTTATCACTACAATCCTAGTTTTCTTTCTTTTAATCACCCTGTTATATCACTTTAAGTTTTAAGGTCAGTGAAGACCATAAAGTGCTGTTCTGTTGTTCATCTGCAAATTGCATTCCTCCGTGTCTGCACTGCAGCTTTTCTTTTTCTACCCTACAAGAGTAAGCAACTAAACACCTGACTCCAGTCTTTGCTATCTTGGCTCAATTGTTTCTGCTTTATTCTGGGGAAGAAATACTGCATTGAATGATGCATGTGTGTAAAGTAAGTGGACAGATATCATAAAGGTGTACACAAAGAAAGACCATACTACAGAATACACTAAGGGTGTGACGATTAAAACCCGACAATATTTCTCTTCAGGGGAAAACCTGTGATGCGAGACATTTTCACACGCTGTCACACCACACAACAATTTTCTCACACAGTGAGAACTGATACATTAACATTAACTGATAACATCGACACACTTCACGAATCATCCCCACCCAGCTGATGCAACAGCGGTGTACGCCGTGATAGTAAACAAGTTAAGCCCCATCTCACACTTTCAGTCGCAGCCAGTTTGTGACCGAGTGGTAATAGTTTTTGCAATAGACATCTACAAAGTGAGGAGCAGCCTTGCTTTGTTTGGGACTTATCGAAAGTGCTGAAGTTAACGTGCGTGGATTTGTACTGAGATTTCTGCCTGATCAGTAGTGTTTTCAGTTAGTGTCATTTTCCACCTCCTTGTCAATCTTAACTTGATGTCCCAAAAATGGTTTCTGTTTCTGTCAGATGGCCTGATCGAGATTTTACCAATGGAGCAATAATGTAATGTATCACAGAGTACAGGGCTGGTAGACTTAATTCTAATTAAATGATGACTTTTACAAGATTAGTCTTGTACTATTATGACTTTTTTCTCAACGTGTCAGAGAACACAGGGATTGAACATTTGCAGAAAACCCATTGAAACAGAGGAGTTTTTAAATTTTCATAGGAGTTTATAAATGAATTAAATTTAAATAATTTATCAATGAGGTGAAAAAGAGCCACAATCACATTTATGGATGTTACTTCACTTAAAAAAAACACACACACACACAAGAGCAGGAAAGACTAAATCACGCCTGCATCTGTGTTGACGCGCATGCACGTATGCGCACACACACACACACACACACACACACACACACACACACTCACTTAATTTTGCTGCTGTTGTTGGATTTCTGCAGGTCCTGGTGCAGTTTGATGACCCACTCCTGATACTCCTGCTTCTGAATGCCGGTAACTTGCTTCAGCTCACTGGCCCACTTGTTCTCCAACACCTGTTTAAAGACGACAAAGTCAAACACAGAGGAGCCTTAGTGTGACAATAACATATTTTGACTGGGCAGGCTGGAGCAAATCTGAACCTAAAAAGTGAATACTAACTCAACTCCCATGAAATGTCTTTTGTGTAATGATCGCTTTGTGCTGGGATCAAGGTACACCTGATTTAGCACTGTTAAAGAGTACCCCAACTTCTTTTTCACCTGCTGTGCATCAAAGTGTTGGGAGGCAACCGCATTCACATCCTGGTCACTCAGCGTATTCCCCAGCTCGTGCATCACTTTGTCCATTTCAGCAGCTTGCCTGCCAGACAGAAAAATATTAACTGATTTGAACAGACTGAATGGAAATACATCATCATCTATACAGCTCATTAATAAACAGACACAGATATGTTATTTCAGTCACCTCTATTCATGACAGGTGACTGAAATATCATCCCAGCACTGAACAAATGACATGCTCAGCCTACTGAACCAAACTTCTATGGATACCCTATGAATACTGAAGTTGAATACAGCTTTAGACATACTATTTTTTAACAACATTTTAATTTACAAAGAAAGATGGGGGAAAAATACACTATGAGCAGGCAATCATCCCCAAATACCAACCTCTCCTGCAGCTTCTTAATCTCCATGTCCCTCTCACTGATGAGCTCAGAGATGCTGACAAAGTAGTTGTGCTCCAGGTTGAGAAGGGTATCTGAGGCCGGGGAGTGGATCAGCTCATGGTAAACATCGGCAAAGTCCTCATCCCAGCTGGGCTCTTCGGGCCGAGCATGCTCCAGCGTGGTCTGAAACAATAATGAGAGAAAGAACATAACAATCCCCAAATGGCAGTAGCAAGAGGTTACACAAAGGCAAAGAAACACAACCTAACCATGTTGTGAATCCCACACTACAGGGTTGCTTCACTGTAAGAAACTAAAACTGTCATTGTTGGTGATGATCTGCTGCCAGTGCTCTGAGTAAGAGATGCTGACTTTCAGTTAAAAGTGTAAAACAGTAAAAGTTTCTGTGGTCAGAGGAAGACAAAATGCAGTGTCAACACATTGTGAATGCTTTGCTCAATAAACCAGGGCAGTTGATACACCCCATCCATAATTAGAAAAGCAACAGAACAGTATTCAGAATGTGAAACTCCTCTATTTATACAGGCTCAGGAATCTTCAGGCCACAAACACGTTAGACACTGGAAAGCTTCCATGGGTATTTCTGTGTGACTGCATTAAAACGTAGCCAGTCCTTAATGTCTGAGTGGGCCAGAGGGGCAGCCCCTGTCTTTTTATATATGCCTGGGCGGTTTGAAGTGTAAAACCAAATGTTCTTATTGACCTTCTTTAAACATGAAATTCGCTTTCAAAGAAATGTGTCAGTGAGAGGACCATAAATATTTTAATTAGAAAACCAAAAAGTTCAGTTCTGTGTTTCACTAGACTGTTTGTTTTGTATTGATCCATGATACAAAGGTGATGACTCCATTCTCAATTATGAGCAACTGCCACCACATACAGTATTAGATCTCTGGGAAGAAACACATCAAAGTGTAACCGAGTGCAATGGAGAGACATTAAAACGCAGCACTGAGGCTTATGTAATGAGATTTTTTTTCCTCCCAGGAACTCATGAATAATCAATTTGCAGATTTTGCACTGCACTACTTCTGTCTGAATTACTTTAATGATCCATGACTGCCCCGAAATTAGCGGGAGCATTTGAGGACACTTCCGAAACACGGCTCAACTACTACAGAAACACAGAGTAGTGGATATACGATCAGGGTGTGTTGAGCAGCCAGTGTCTGAGATTAACTTTCTGGAACACCTGCCAAGACTAAAACATGCTGCACGCAATATTAATAGACATTTTTCACAGAAATATCTTCCTTTTCCTTCAATTTGAGTATAGACTCAAATATAATCATGTACGTACGACAAAACAAAACAAGCATTTATAAGCCACCCAATAAACACAAACGGTGGTGAAGCTGAAATGTTCATCCAGGTGGCAAACAGGAGTAGAAGTGTGGAGAAGTTTAAATGCTGAATCTGTCATGATTATAAATTCTGCAATGAGACGTTGTTCTATAAGCACCTAATGGCCATAAAACCCGCTGATGTTAGTTTTTCAGCACAATAACATACTGAAAGATGTTATCACCTCCACATAAGACCTGGTCCATGCGTTGGTGAGCTGGTTTAGGTCTACATCACCCGTTGTGAGTCTATGAAGGGCCAGCTCTGCCTCTCTGTCATAATCCAGGATGGTCTCCTTCTCGATGAAGGTGGAAAGCGAGGTTTTTAGCTCTGCAGGAAGACATGCACACATGCAGTGTCATTTAAAACATGTTTTCATTTCTGTGCAAGCCAAGATTATACTCAATGGGTTGGGATCCATTTCATTCATTTCAGGTTTTAAACTAACAGCAGGCATGCTGACAATACCATCTTGTTCCCATGAACATGTGCAGAGAGTAAGTATTTGAATAGATTCATCTAAAATAAACAGACTCTGATGTCTTTTGTCCAACTGTGCAATTACAGTGTTCAGGGGGGCCTGCCGCAATAGTGATAATAACCCTTATGAATGTTTTGGGGGATTTTATGAATTGAGATCTAATACTTAAAGATAGATTATATTGTATTAAAGACTTTAAAAAATATACAGAACTGAAATGTTTTAATCATAATACAGTTACAGGAGTATATTGTGACAAATACTGTTACAGATTTTTTTTCATCTGATTACTTGATTTCCTTTTAAAGACAAGTAGGGTACAGAGTTGAAGGGGCCATTGCCACCATCAGTGGCAGGCCACATGCACATGCTCCTGACACGTTTTACCATTCAGATGGTTGACTTTGGGCTAGAAACTATTTAGCTAATGTTAGGGTTGAGGTGATGGTTGCAGTTAGGGTCTGAAATTTCATTTGACAAACACAACTCCACCTGTATCCAGGATAACACCACTATTACAAAAGTACTGTAAGTTTTTTTCTCTTTCACCAAGAGTGGCAATCTCACCATTTTCTATATAGCAGGGTATTTTATGTAGCAGCATCAGGCGTCCATGAAGGTCACTGGTGTTCTCTTGAACAGGAAACTGCAGAGGCACTTTGAGGACACAATTGTGTTTCCCTGCCTTGAACTCAAACACAAACTCCTTCTCAGCAGTACTGTTTGCTTTGCCTTTGTTTTTCTTCATGACTGAGGCTGAAAAACAGACGGCAACAGAAAAAAACACGACTGAAAGTCTAATGGGTCACAATTAAGTACCGTCAAATAACCGAATATGTCAAATAACCGTTGTTAACAGCGAAAACAGCGTACAGTACGCTACAAGCGACACAGTGAGACATAAAGACTAACGTTACTTCGTAAATACCGTATTCAACTGTTCAAGTATTCAATTGTTTTGCAGTTGCTACAACATGTACGTCTAATAGCTGATTGAGATCACTGTTGAGGGTCAGTGTTCACCATGTTAGTGTGAATGTAACGTTAGGATTAGCTCCATTATCAGTGCAGCTAACGGGTAACGTTACGGAGCTAAAAATAACTCTGCAGTGGACATGGCTAGCTGGGCAACGCTGTATGCTTTATTTGGTGAACATATAGATGTTATAAGAGGCAGATTTACCTGAGTGTGAATAAAAACGGTGTTTCCTGATGCAGAGAGAGGGCTCCCGTTTGCTTCAGTCAGCTGACTGCTTCAGGGTAACGTTAGCAGCGGGACAGTAAAAGCACTTTCGCGACACTGAGGTCCGCTACGTAAGGTCATGTTTTCGATTGTGTATCTGAACTGCTATAACGTTAGTATATTTGTGTGGAAGCTTAACAGGTTTCACATCTTATATTTTTTAATTTGGGTTGTTGTCTTTCACATATAAAGCAGAATGACAGAGCCACGAATCTACTGACCCCTAAACTTAATTTACAATCGCGTTTTTCCCATGGCTTTTCCCCATCAGATTGAACAAATGTTTTTCCTTGGCCTCTACCTCCCTCTGCTGGTCAAACATGAACAGACCTTTCTATGTCAGTTTACTGGATCTATGTTTGCCAAACCAATTAATCTAAATCTTTCAGGAGTCAATTTACATAATCCATCAGGCTCCTTTTAAGGTTCCTATAGTGAGCAGGGGGTAGCAGTAAAGTGGCCAAGCTGATTTTCTAATGTTTATCTTCAAAACGTCATCTGCTTGCCATTTAACTAAAGAAAGTTAAACTTTCTACAGTTTATACTTACTTATTTTACGGATTATATTTATCTTGATATTGGGTAGACTATATATAATCTATTAACTCTACAGGCAACAACTGAAAGAGACTGAAGTGAGACTACACATGGGCTGTGTACTATTTGCTTGACTATTTGACAGATCTCAGTCTCTCGCAGACTACAATAAAATGTGCAAAATGACCCTACTTTTTTTTTTACTGCACCTACAGCGGCTTCCGGGGCTTTCAAGTACATCTCACAGTCATTTATTATTCATATTATTATTATTATTATTATTATTATTATTATTATTAGTAGTAGTAGTAGTAGTAGTAGTATTATAACAAAACTATGAAATTAAAGCCAGTCAAAAGCTAAGTACACAGTCTAATGCATGATAAGGGTTTTTATGTGGCTTTTTATTTGATGTGCCTGTGCGCGTTCGCACATATGGTGAACGCGTGCGTGTTTTCTTCAAGTTTGAGTATGTAAGGGAACGTGTATAAATAGCCCTCTTGCATACATCAGTAACCCTTATTTTTACAACGACCGACCCCCAATAAACACAGAATCCTTGCAGTTTATTTACCTTTACCCACGATAATAAATCGATCGATGCATTCGAAAATATTCATTGACTTCACACGTTTTCACACACACGCTCTTGTTGTGTCACACGCTTTGAGTCGATGTGAGTATTTGCAGACGCTCCCTCTGCCGACTGAACCGTCCCGTCATACCTCGCGTGGCCAACGGCTCTCTCCACCGAATGCTCCCTCATTGAATCACCGTACTCAGCCTGTTCAGCTCGATTTAGGGAAATAATTTGGAGCAAACCAGGTCGGGGCAGGTCATTAAACACCTGTTATCCTCCACGGACTTCCCCGGCTTTCTGTTTATCTGTCTTCGGCGGCAAGGCGTGCGTTCCTGGGCTCGCTGGCTGGGTTTGGTTGGGGAGGCAGGGGGAAGTACGGAGCTGGTCCCGAGCGATGATGGAGCTGGAGTCGGCCAGTAATAGAGGCGAACTGGGAGCTGTGGGGGACTCGCTGCAGCCACAAACCCCCAGCAGGCACGAAAAGAGCTTGGGTCTGCTTACGACCAAGTTTGTGACTTTACTACAGGAGGCGAAGGACGGAGTGCTTGATCTGAAAGCGGTGAGCATGCAGCCCAGAGTCTTTGTTGTTAGCTAGCACATGTCACTTTGAGCCTGCTCGCTCTCGTTAGGTTACATGCACTTTCGCTAGCCTGTCTGTTAGCCTAGCCTAGCCGTGTGACAGGCTAATTTGAATGGGTGATACCGCTTTCCTTATGGCTTTGTAGTTTTTATACACCTCGGTTAACTAATGTTCGGACCTTCGCTTAAAAGCTATGTCGTGTTATTTTGGCGTTTCTCAAAGAGGAGAAAAAGCAAAGTTAACCGAACTTTGAGAGCACTGGTCAACTTCTCAGACTGTGCCCCCTGCAGATTCAAAGTTTAAAAAGTGGGTCATTCTTTGTCGTTCCCGTCTGAGCTAACGCTACTGCATCTTCACACATGAGCAACTTTTATGTGATTGATAACGTCTTTGTCACTTAACGACTTGCATTCACTCAGTCTCCGCAAGGACAGCATATACTTTTAACGACAAATGTATTAACTTAGCTTTTAAATTACATGTTCTTTAACTAATGTTAGCTGTGGTCCCCACTACAGTCTAGGCCTGTCGTCCTCTTAATGGACTGTTGTTTTATTAACACTCCCACAAAAATATCATCCTAACCTTACTTGATGAACAGTCTGATTATCTCAAAGTCATTTAAGTTACCAGAAGAACTAGCTGATGTTTACTTATAAGATAAAGGTGTTGAACACATAATAAGTTAGCAACTAAAATACCATAATAAAGGGGTTTGAGCTGAAGCCCAGACTTATCAAAACATGTTAATGCACTTGTCAAATTGGAATATAAATAGAAACATTTTAAGGAACCGTGGCATCCCTGTTTTTCACAACCAGTGAACCAGATGGCAGCATGGTCAGCCAAGCATTACTTTGTATAATAGTACAAACGTGGCTTCATAGCCACTGACACTCATGTTGACACTGTTCTTTGGTCTAGATGGATAATAAAATACCTGACCAACATGCTCTTTCCCTTTCATACTCAACTGTCCACAAAAATGTACTAAATGATGAAATCAACTCACTCTGTGCAATCCCTTGACTCACTAGCCTAAATGAAAAGTTGTGTCCGCAATAGAAAAACTTTTGCGTCTTGTCCTTTCAGATGTTGTAATTCATCAGTATAAAGGGTTTTTTTTATAAGAGAGCTATGGTTTAAATATTTTGTATTGAAGACCAAAACTCCAATCTGACTGAGTCTATCAACATGTTGACACTGCTGGAAAAAGTAAACTGTAACCCATGACTGTCAGCTGGAAATCCTTACATTTGTTTTGCATGAATGAATAAGGAAATTATGTGATCTATTAAATAAAAATCCATACAGTTGATTAGTTGTCATTTAGCAGGTCTGTGACTCCATTGCACCCACAGGGCCTGGTGACAAAACCTAAACTTATCAGCACCGACCAAATGGTTATCATTAGTTACTTAAACTAAAGGGGAGATGATGGTGCAGTGGATAAGACACATGCCTTTTGTGTTTTGTCCCGGGTTCAAAACTCTCACACTGACACTTCTACCAATGTGTCCCTGAGCAAGACACTTAATCCCTAGCGGACCTCTGACATATGTAGCAACTTTCGGTCACTTTGGATAAAAGCGTGAATAAATGTAATGTAATGTAAACACCAAGAGTTTGGTCTGGCAAGCAAGTGTACATGACGTTGCCGTATGCTACGATGTGTGGTGAAACCTTGTGGGTTTTGTTTGCAGGGCATTAAAGTCGTTGGCACAGTTACAGCCACCTCTCTCT
Organism: Lepomis gibbosus; assembly: GCA_029875015.1. Classification (NCBI taxonomy): domain Eukaryota; kingdom Metazoa; phylum Chordata; class Actinopteri; order Centrarchiformes; family Centrarchidae; genus Lepomis; species Lepomis gibbosus. Next base: position 21,596 of record JAPMOB010249009.1, read on the forward strand.
GTCTGTTATGAGCCTACTAAAGGAGATGCCAGTAATCTCTATTGTATTTTTCAATGCTTTTGTCCTGTGACTCAGGCGGCAGACACCTTGGCAGTACGGCAGAAACGACGTATCTACGATATCACTAATGTGTTGGAGGGAATTGGACTAATAGAGAAGAAGTCCAAGAACAGCATCCAATGGAAGTAAGTCCACAGTTGACTTTTTCACCAAAGGTGGAAAGACTCTCCCTCAGTACCAAATGTGCTGTTTAAAAGGATTATCTGTATTTTACTGTCATTAAAAGGCAAATGTTCATTTTAATTGTCATTGTACACCTACACTTCATGTCATGTACTAGTTAAATTCATGTTTTGGAGTTTTGTCCTAACCTGACATGACCTTCATCCCCGAAAAACCGATTGTGTTTTGATAATGACAGGGCTGAACTGTCTGAAACCATATTACTAAAATATATATGGTGCAAGTACTTGCACCAACGCCCCATCACCACTTTCACTTTGTCATGACACGTGCATATTCTCGCTAAAGAGAAATGGCTGAGAAACAGATTCATCTGAGGATCACAGCACTAATTGCTGATGTCATGTTATCCTTGTATGCATGTATGTTTTTGCTTTTGACATACATGCTCATGACTCTGTCTCAGTCGTAACAGTAGAGAAATGACGGTAACGCAGGAGATTGTGAAGCTATATGAAACAAAACAGAATCTCATTCTGACATTTGCTCACTTAAGTTTCCTGTACTCATTTGACAAGCAAGAAGTATTTGTCACACTATAATCATTTCATAACTGAACAAATGTCTAGATGGTGAATGCTGTGCATTTACATTCCAGCGTGTAAGTGTTAGGAAAGTGACATATCAGGGCTCTAAACAATGTCTTAATGTTAATGGCCAGCTCTCAGCTGTAATTTGTGGGTGTTTGCCGCCACATAAAACAACCTGTGCAGTAACTGTAGCCATTTTATTCATAGTACCCCAAATAGGGCTTTTCACAGCAGAAATTTTGATACGTCACAGTAGGAAAAAAGTGTCCCTGTCGCCATGAGCCCACATGCACAATACTGAAACTGGAGCAGCAAAATGAAATTCAGCCATCAATAATTGTATTTTTTTACACCTGTCCTGTGACATTTCAAAATGTCTTCAGTTAAAAGGATGTTTTTTGGACTGTACTGCTTACAATACTGTTCGTTGGTAAAGAAGCAGAAAATACCGTTGTGAGACTTTTTTAACTACCTAATTAATAATTGTAACAATAAGGAAAACATTACTTCATGCTGTGAGGTTAACACAACAAATGTCAAATGTTTCCTGTGTGTGTGTTGTCAGTAGTCTAGAGAAAGTGATTGAGAATTGAACAACATAGCTGTATCATAATAAAACAGAGTGCCAGCTCTCTGTACATGGCCATGAATATGTCTTTGTGTTTCAGGGGTGTGGGTCCAGGCTGTAACACCAGAGAGATAGCCGATAAGCTGATTGATTTGAAGGCAGAACTAGATGACCTGGCTCTGAGGGAGCACGAGCTGGACCAGCAGAGAGTCTGGGTCCAACAGAGCATCAAGAATGTCACAGACGACTCGAACAACAGCCCATATCCTTCACTGTCGGTCATGCAGACTGTTACTCAGCCTGTAAAAAAGAGTTGTATAATGACATCTGTGGCTCTGGAGGGAGTCTAGGGAAAAATAACCCTGATAATGTCAATAGGGGCACTCAGGGCATTTAACAGGTAGGTAGGGTCTTATGAAAGATGCTATTTATTTTCATTATTGGAATGTAACGTTTTTGAAACTTGGCTCATTCAGACAAAAAGTCAGGATGTCTCTGTTTGTGGGAAATCTATGTCTTTTGGAGTCCCCCTTTGTGGAAGTGTTGGACTATGTTTCTGGAGTACCATATTAACAAAAGTATTCGTAAACTCCCATGTGTTCGGTTAACCAGCCACCGTGGAAACGAAATGTTTAGCGCCAGCTTGCAAGGTGCTTTGTTTGGATGTCTTCCCATTTAAGGAAAACATGATTGTTATTGGACCCTTAACACATTCATACTATGGCGTACATAAAACATGAAGACCTCTGTGGAGCTTTCAAAGGTAGTTGTTTCAGATGCTCAATCTTTTTAGGTGTTTTTCTTTTTCTGTTACACCCACATTGACAGTCTCAAACACTTTCCATCACCAATAACCTGCATGTCCTCCTTCCTCAGGTGATACACTCCTAGCCATCCGTGCTCCCATTGGCACACAACTAGAGGTGCCCATACCAGAAGCTGTAAGTTATGTGAGTGGTTTATGCGTTTTGTATGCTCCCATCGTCTAGCTACTGTTTTTTCTCGTGTCTTAGATGGGGTATATTTGTTCTTATCCAGGTCCTCAACGGACAGAGGAAATACCAGATCCGTCTCAAGAGTTCATCTGGGCCCATCGAGGTTTTGCTGGTCAATAAGGATCCATCCAGTGCCTCTCCTGTTGTTTTACCTGTCCCTCCTCCAGATGACATCCTTCAAAACCTCCCAGCGCCGACACCTACCGCTCAGCCGCCCATAGCTTCCTCCCAGGTCCACACAGATATCAGCTTTCTCTGTGCAATTACCAGGACAGCAAAAGTTGTCACAGTTTTCTTTATTGATATGACAGTTGTGTTTTCAAACAGTGTTCATAAAAGCTTAATCACTAAACATATCTACTTTTTTCACCGTACAAATTTTATTTTCATTATTGTTCAAAGTAAAGTTGACTTTCTTCTTTTTCTTTATGCCCTCCAGGTCCCCAAAGCAGCTCTAGCAACTTCTACAAAACCTGGTCCTGTTACAACGCCAGTTTCAGCAGCTAGCCAGACAGCCTCAGTGACAGGTAGGGATATTTGAACTAAGAACAATTTCCTACGCTATCAAAATACCTATATTTTGCCTTTTATTGTTGTATTTTACCCTGACCTTACCGTGTGAGATGTTTGGTAATATAATGCCAAGAACATTATTGCATCTCACACTTGTTTAATTTCAGAAGTGACGAGCAACACGCCACTCACCCCAACAGCAGATACACCTACAGCAGTCACTCAGCAACTACAGTCTTCTGCCTCGTTGGATGGATCTGCGTCTTCCTCTGCCGTTTTTGAACCAATTAAGTCGGATCCCTCTGACTGTGAGTTTTGCATGTTGCTGAACTCTTGAGTCTCTCTCTCTGTGATATTGTCATTAGGATCACGTCTCACACTTAGTTGTTTCTGACAGTTTCATTTTCCACAGATTATGTTAATTATGCTAACCATAATGAAACATTCATATCATAGACGTAGGTGTAGTGTATTGACTGTAAAGCTGAAATGTTTGCTGTGGTTTCCCTCTAGTGCTGGACTTTCCCAAAGAACTCTCTGACATGTTTGATCCAACAAAAGGTAAAGTATTCCATAAATACTTATGTTTCTCCAGAGGTTGTGCTGTAGTTACCATATACCACTTTCTCAGTGTCGTGCAGACAAATCGTCTCTCACTTCTTTTCTCTATCTCTGACAGAGATCATGAGCGGAGACCTGTTGGAGGACTTGATGTCATCAGAAGGTGAGTTTTATGTATATTGAATGCTCTTGAAAACAAACTCATTTTATGCATCCTGCATGTCTCATTTCTTTCTCTGTCTGTTTCACCTCCAGTGTTCTCGCCTCTCCTCCGTCTGTCCCCTCCACCCAGCGACCACGACTACATATACAACCTGGATGAGACAGAAGGCCTGTGTGACCTCTTTGACGTCCCCATTCTCAACCTCTGACCCTGAAATTGTCGTCAGAGTGGGACACACTTTCCCAAACACGCTAATCTACCTTCATTTTTTCCCAAGCCCCCCTCCCCCACACTTGACAGTGAAGGTGAGTAGAGGTGCAAGAAAGCCAAATATGATCTGGTGAGCGTTAAAGGACACCTCTGCACTGACTCCGTGAGCTCAAGCTGAGCTCAGTCAGACAGTAGCTCGATGTACAGCCTTGTGAAGAAATACAGGCAAGAGCAAAACATTTTACTTACTTCTTTTCCAAGGAATTATAGTCAAAACAAATGAAAACTAATTATATTTTTGGATTGTTATATATGATAAAGCGTTGTGTATCAGCTTTCCTGTGAGCGTGTGGGCATACTTCAGTGTGCTTGTGTGTCTGCGTGTGTGCTTGAGTTTTGTATTGAGCGCTCTCTTAATGTGAGTCAGACGTCTCCAGGGGGGGTGAAAAGAGAAACCATTTTCCTATCAGGTAAAGAGTCATGGCAGACTTAACAGCCTTTATCACCCGGCAGCTGCTCATGCATGGCTTGAATGAGTCCAAACACAGCTGGTTGAATATGCACTGTCCTCATGTACATAGAGAATATATATTTTGTATTACCAGCGCTCAAGACTATTGCGTAAAATATTTGTAACACAAGCAGAGCAATAGTTTGCAAATGAACAAAGGTACCAGACACAAATAATCATACTGTGTGTATGAAGTGCTTTGTTTTAAATAATAGGAATTTGTCTTAATCAAATCTTTCAGTGTTGGAAGTGGTTTTGTGAAGCAGTTAGAGAAAGATGTTGAGTTACTAGATCTAATTAACTGTGTGACATAAAGAACCAAACACCAAAACAGTGTGTGGGAGAGGGAGTTAAATTGGGAAATTTTACATTAACACTTTTTAGGTCATCAAGGTGCTTTTTGAAATGTATGCTCTAAGCACCACTTTGAGGCTACCTTCCACTTGAACTGGTTCAATATTGGCACTTCTACACTGAGAGGTTTCATTATAAAAAATAAAATAACTGGGCTTGCCTTAATTTTAATTTGGCACTGGACCTTTGGACCTTGCAGATTTTTATTGGCTCTGATTTAACTAACTTAACTGGTGTATGTCTGAGGAGTAGCTTCCCCCCCTCACTCTGTAAAATGAGTTCTGTGATTGATTGTTTCTCAGTAATGTATGTATATGAATAACATTGTACTCAGTTCACTTGTATGTAAAAGGACATGTATGTATATCTGATGCATTTGTATTGATGCAGTGAATATCGGCACCATGTCATGAGAAATGCTGTGCTGTTTGATTATTTCATGAAAAATGAAATGTTTTTGCTTCTTTTTGTATATTTGGCACAGATCCCTATTCAATTTCTCCAATGTTTGTTCTGTTTCTAGTAAATGAAATACTGCCTTTCACTAAATTAAAATTTTCAACTCTAATCATTCTCTGTGCAGGGGACAGGTGAGTAGCAGTTCAGGATGAGTTGTTAATAGACTGTTAAAGTACATTATTCATATTTCTACAGTGCTTTGTTCTTGTTTTTGTGTAATATCCTGTTTTGCCCTGGATGACGTGTATGTATGTATGTACAGTATGCACTGTGTATATCCCTCTCTACCGCTTGTATAGAATAGTGTTTATTTTTTATACCTGACAGATATATTATCACCGCTACTAATTTGGAGCTACACGTCATATTTTAAGGAATTTATCCACAAAACCTGCTTTATCAAAGCATCCTGTCTCATTGTTGCACTTTACATCACTGTGGACAGACTGGTTGCAACTCATCCACTCCTTGATCAATAGTCAGCCACTGTGTTTGGACAGTGTTGCGAGTTTGCCTAATTCTTCAGTAGAGCAGCCAGGGAGTTCAACTGTAATGGGTTGAATTAATTGTCTGTGGGTGTTGGTGTCTGAGACTCAAGCCGACAGAATGTTAACAGGTTCACTATTGCTAAGCTGTAGTTGCATCAAATGGAACAAAATAAACATTTTGGTATTCTTTGTGTATTGTCTGGTTTCCATGGTATTTTAATATTTAAATAACTGTCACATAGCTGGTATGTGTCAGAGTGTTCCCTGCATGCTGTTACACTAGGTAAAGGAGAATCATGAAATCATGCTCAAATAGGTTGTTGAAACTTGGGGCAGACATTATGTTTTAAAAGTCTAAATAAATTTAAAAAACGTTAGTTTTATAAATATCTGTACCATTTTTCATTCAGTCTATAGCAACATTATCTTTACTGTCTGTACCTCTATGTGTATACTGTCTAGGTTGCCTCCCTCTGCTCTCTCTCTCTTGCTCGCTCTCTCTCTCTCTCTTGCTCTCTCTCTCTCTCTCTCCCTCACCCCCAACCGGTCGAGACAGATGGCCGCCCACCCTGAGCCATGGTTCTGCTCGAGGTTTCTGCCTCTTAAAAGGAAGTTTTTCCTTGCCTGCGTCGCCCAGTGCTTGCTCTTGGTGGGAATTGTTGGGCTTCTGTAAATAACCTCAGAGTATGGTCTAGACCTGTTCTTTATGAAAAGCGCTGTGAGATAACTGTTGTTGTGAATTGGCGCTATATAAATAAAATTGAATTGAATTAGTCAAACGGCTTAATTACATGCTCAACAAGAAGACAATATTGCCATGATGTCACATTAAGGTTACAAAATTATAGGTCTATCGGGGTGTCCTGATAGTTTAAGGTGCTGAGCATGTTATTTCAGCTTATGCACTTTGACAACAGCTGTGGACTCTTGTTGCATTCCCTGTCTTCCTCCTCTCATTTCCTATCAGTACTCTACAGTCAGATTTCTATGATAAATGCAGTTGAGTGCTTTAATAAGAGAAAATGTACTATACAAAAGACAGACATTAAGTGCAGCAAAGGTACCAGATACCAAGGTATCAGTGGTAATGTAGTCCACGATTGGTCCAATAAGAGACACCCAGCTGCCCATTTGATTACACAGGCCCGAATTTAGAAAAAGACCTGCTGATAGAAAATCTGCATACATAGTATGACAAAACTCTTGGAGACAACTGGGACGGACAGTAGAGGGCGGCTGTAACCAACTATACCCGACCCGGAACTTTCAATTAATGAAACTACATCTTGGAAGAAGAAAAAATGGTTTAGCTCAGCATAAGGAGCTACCGCACGTCCAGAATTACTGTTCTTTCAAATTAAAAGCGCAAGTGTTGATTTCAAGTTACACGCTGAAAGATCTGAAGTTAAAAATTCACATGGGCCCATATAAATGGGATTAAATGCGATGAAATAATTAAACAGTGACAGTAACTGTCTCGTAATATTTCCGTTAAAATCTACAGTCTATGGTTGAAACACACTTGACAGGAAGGGTTTTAGTTTGAAAGGCAAAATCGGAACACTGGTGTCAAAGTCTGGCTAGCTTGACTGAAATCCACCCCTGGACCACTCCAACCAACCCGGAACTTTTAAGTGATCTAATAATTCCTGAAAACTTTGTAAGGAGTTTGCTCCTGGTTCTCCGAGCGGCTCAGATGTTTCTCTAAGAAAAGTTGCTTCTGCGGACTGAGTTAGGTCCTTCTGGGGGAAAGAAAGACAGTTGCAAATGTTTCTCGTTTCGACTGCGGCGGTTCCTGCAGGACAGTTGTAGCCGTCGACTTGTCTTTTCAAACCAGGTAAGTTAGGTCAGGAGAAAAGCTCTGCAGCTGACTCGCACTGTTCTTTCATAACCGTGTCCTATATCTTTTCACAAAACTTTGGCAGTAGGCATGTCCGTTTTGAATTACTGAAGTACTTACTGGTCAAGTGCTGTTTTAACGTTTTATTTGCATTCACTTCTCACTACACTTAGCTGAAAAACTTTTGTGGTCAACTGATACAGAAGCACAGGACTTCAGTAGCTTACAGCGCTCAGCGCTTAAATTATAATTATTTGTTTTAAACTACTTAAAAAAAGAACTAATGGTATATTTATATTTTCTTCTTATAAATAGAACTTCAGAATCCATTAAATCTCAGCAGAAGCCCAAAGTGAGCCTGTACTACTCCAGTCTGTCTCTTCTATTAATCCTGTATTTGAGATATACTGTGTGTGTGTGTGTGTGTGTGTGTGTGTGTGTGTGTGTGTGTGTGTGGTACCCTGTCAGGTTAGGAATTTCGGGCAGCTGAGAGCTTCCCCCTTCACACACACACTTGCACAGAGGGGAGGGGGGGTCTGTCAGTCCAGGGGGTCTGAGACACACTAGTGACTCTGCAGGCTCACAAAAGGTCTGGGCGTGCTGGTGGTTTTAAGCTCAGGCACTGACAGCTGCTGAACATGGTGGACATTTTAATCTTTACAACTCTGGGAAGTCTGGGTTTTTAAAATCAGTCCCCTCCACTTTGTACAGTGTGCTTTGCAAATGTCTGTAAAAGAGGGTATTCTGCCATGAAGGGGAAACAATGAGTTTACAGTACAATATAACAGCTAAACATTTTATTCCTAGATGTATTTTCCCTGTGCTGTAACTTCCCATTATGGTAATGACATATTAACACAGTAACAATTTCTTGTGTCTTTTAACTTTAATTGCCTACTATGTGTGTTCTGGTAATAATCTATGATTTTCCTTCAGAAAAGAATGAATCTTGCATGAGTTATGTGTAAAGTAAAATTGAAAATTTGTTTCTGATAAAACGTAATAAGGCTGCAACTAACAATAGTTTAATACATTATGAATCTGACAACTATTTCATTGATTAATTGATATATCGCTTGTTGTTTAAAATGTCAGAGAAGTTGTCTCTCCAAGGTGACGCCTTCAGAATACATTGCTTTGTACAAAAATGGCACTAAATCCAAATAATTTACATTTACCGTCATGGGAAACTGAAAATGTGCGATTAGTGGAACCAGTACATTTTTGCTTAAAAATCTATCCAAATAAACCCAACTGACACACTTGAAGTTAATGTAACTGCTGTATCAATAGATACATAACATGCATTAGTCATTATTATAAGGGTTAGCTAACTAGGATCATTGCACTGAGAATAGTGTACCAAAACCTTCACTTCTGTTTAGAAGCAGACAGAAATGTACACAAGGTGCAGTTTCGGCTTCCACTTTAACTTAATTTAGGGGACATCACAGACAGGCACAGACAGGCAGAGAAACTGACAGCCTCACTCACTTCAGTGGTTAACCTCTGCAGAGACTGAGAAAAAAACCTCCAATCTCTCTTCTGCTGGGTGAAGAAAGAGAAACGTCAAACAGCTTCAACATTGTTTTACAACATTTTTCCACTTTTAGAATTCTCTAACTGTAACTGGTTTTTAGTTACAAGGGAACATGTAACCAGTGAAATAATCTCAGAACAAGCTTTTGAATGTTTCATTTGTCTTCTCATTGGCGCTTCTTTCACCAGGTCGTCGGACTAGCAAGTAATTCGATTTAGAATAGTATGTGGTACATCTGATAAGGCAGAATACAGGTTACAACACTGACAAAGCTTGTTTTGTTGTGCAGTCGAAGAAACGAGCTGCTGCTTCTTGTCGTGAAGCGAGAATGTCAGTGCACCCAGTGTTAGACGAGGCCTGAAGCATGTATGGACAGGCCATGAATGTAGGCTCGTGGTGCTTTGTGGTCGGCACAGGGTTAACCCAGATTGCTGGAAGACTTCTGGACTTAAGTTAATGTTTTAACTCTCTGTCCTGTCCCATCTGACTTGGACAAACGTCTACCTAAAAAAATGTTCATCAAGTGTAACTGGCTATATTTGTTATATTTGTCTATGTCCCTTTTCCCTGTTGTATGATCCAGTTCACCACTGAGTGTGAGCTCACTAGAGTGTCTCTGCTGTGGACACACTCGCCTACAGTAAGTGCAGCAGCAGAATGTTAATATAAAAGTATTTCATATTAATTGTACTGTGATAGGAGACAAGGAATTATCTAGAATTTGGATCAAGGTAATATCGTGAAATATCTGCACCGTTTTCTGTTCCGTAAGACAATTTTCTTAAACTTGACTCAAGTAAATTCAAAAGTGAACGGCCTTTTAATGGTAGCTTCTCAAGATGTTCATGTCTGTTAACACAAATAGTCTTTACAAAATCACATTATTCACATAGAAACATCATTTAAAGGAGTTTTTCATTAAATATGAATGACTAAAACAAAATTCTAAGTTTTTAAATTGCCAGGAATCTCGACAACTGGTGTTCATAACTGCAAGAGTCAGAGTGAAATACTTGGGCATTTCAAATAGGCCATTCCCAATTTTTAGAAAAATACAACATCATAAGATGCAGCTGTTGATACCTACCTTTCCTTTGATTTTTTTGTAGTGCAACCAAAGCAATAATTTGGGTTTCAACTAATAGACTCATGGACTCGGTTTCACATTCATCATTATACAGCGCAGACAGATGCTCAGCTTCAAACCCACAGGCGGTCTTTGTTGTTACAAAGACATGACATGCCAGTACGGAGTTTGCCCTTGAATTTGCTGACTCATAAGCTGGCCTAGAACAACCCTACATTCCCCCAAATCTCTTTAAGATTAAGCTCTTGATGTTATTTGTTGAAGCTGACCTTATGCACCAGCACTAGCGTCATGATTTCAGCACCCCAGGGTTTCCTTGCCGTCTAGTCCATGTAAATGATCCAAAAACAAACTTGGTGTTATTGTGTTTGCTTGTTTTGTTAAAATCAGCACGGCTCCAGCCTGAGTGTCCTTTTCATTCTTGCTTTTAAGGTGCTCTTTATCAGCAGAGACGCTGCCTCAGGGCAGAGTGAGGTGGGAGGACAGTAAAGGCGTGTGGATGTTTTGACAGGAGTATTGCTTTGAGATCTGCCATAAACTGTGAGAGCTTTCCTTTGTAGTCTGGAGTGAGGTTATATGAACTATCCAAGAGATAATCACACTGAACACAGGCAGGCACAAGTTCGACCTCTTTTCTCTCATCGTGTGCTTGTGAATGTACAGAAGAATTTCGATCCAACTGTATTGTTTCCATGTGCTGAAAGCAAGGGGGAGATGTGGACGGACAAGAAAGGGGGAAGGGTTGGAGGCACAACAACAGCTTCTTCTGTATCCTCTGGGAATGCTGTCTGAAGGCAGAGGAGGAAGTTTGTATGGTGTGTGTGTGTGTGTGTGTGTTGGAAAGGGGAGAAGAAAGAGTGAACAATCCTGCGTGTACAGAGAGTTGAAGCCTTCTCAGCTTTACTCAGTGCGCCATAAATATACAATGAAACAGGAACACAGCGTTCTACAACTTCATTTTGAAAACGATAGTTGCGTTGACCACCATGAGTCATTTATGAGACGACCGGACTTGTCAGTTCACCTTACAGAGAGACTGCTCTCGGGTTGGTTAGCTTTTCACTTTATCATGTTTTAAAATCACCAAATTATCCTCCAGTTTGACACAACAGCACCGCCCAGGATAAGTGTCTGTTGTCAAAATGGAAGTCTGTAAACTGAACAGAAGAACTGATTGTTCAGTTGTTAAAGTCAAGACTAGGCCTGCATTGCTGTTTATTTACAAAATTATCGATATTCTGTTTATCAAATTCAATCTTGGGATTTTCAAGTCTCCATACAAGCTCAGTTGTAGTTTACCTACAGCTTCCACATAGTTATCTTTGTTGAAACAGGACAGAAATGTTGTGTTTATTTGGTTTGTTTACTGGTATTCATTGGTGAGGTCGCCATTAAAGAGTTTGCCCCAGGCTCCAGGTAGTAGAGGTCATGACAAATTGATTAAGGAATATAACTGTATGTAACATGATGAGACTTTATTGTGACTCTTTGATCGCTTTCATTATCAGCAGCTGGAGCTTGGTGGAGTCAAGAGGTGCCAACATGCCACAACAGAAGGACATAGTGAAGATAGCTATCCAGATGCCTGGGGCCTACCCCCAGCTCATACAACTGGACCAGGTAATACACACACAATTTCAAATATACTCTGTTTTAAACTGCAAATTCTAGTAAAGGTCGAGGAATTATTTATCTGGATGCATATCTTGCTGTGAGTTTAATTGGTAGTGATACCAAGTTCTGTAGTTTGAGAACTTTCCGGTGGCTGGTCAGGCAAAAATCTGCAGCAGCACTATGGGCCACAACACACAAAAAATGTTTTACTCATCCACAACAGAAGGTTATTTTACGTATATATATATATATATCTCTATATATATATATATATATATATATATATATNTCTCTATCTTAAAACTACCTGGTTTATTGAAGAACATCAGTGTAGTACTACACAAGAGCCCTGTCATGTCACTTAGAAACTTGAATAGCAGCCTGATGTAGATATAGATTCTGAGAAGACAATGAAGCAAAGAATCAAGCAAGTGTTGTGTTCTGTTAAGGGCTTATTTTTGTGGGTAGTTATATCTTTGTTTGCTGATCAAGTGTGCTGCTGCTTAGGCTAACCATAACTACTTTATTGGAGGTGCTTGGTAGAGGTGCTTCACGCAGAGAGTATGTAACTGAGAGACAAAATTCAGGACAAGAAAACATCTCAGTCCTGTGAACCAATTGGACCAAAAGGATGACTCTGACTCTATGGTTCTTTTTTCCCCCCCACACAGTAGCACTGACTGCAAGTTCAGTAATACATTTTCCTGGAAATACATTGTATAATTATTCATTTGGCTGACAGTGGGGTTTTTTTGTTGGTTTTTTTGCAGACATTGACATTTTTGACATGCACACTTTGAAATTCTAACATATCCTAACACATAGATATGCCCTCATATCTGAAAAGTTCAGGTATTTTATTGGAAAAAAATCGAGGCATCAACCCAATTTAAAATATGCTTATATGTTTTTTTAGGACCTTTTGCTTTATTCTGACATGTTTCTTTGATTGGAAAAACAATAGAGACCAAATGCGTCTGTGGCTGATGGTTAGATAATAGTTGTTACACTGGAACAACACAAGAAGATAATGTTGGTGTTTTGATTGACTGTGAAGTGTGTGTGCCTACAGATGCTGACTATCTCCACTTCCTTACCAGTATGGTTTAATACAGCAGCTGCAGCGCGTGATTTTAAAAATAGCCTTACAATGTCTCTGCCAATCTAATAAACATCTCTTCCACTGGTAGTTACACAAACGTGTTAGCTTTTAAACATTTTCTTTTCATTCACTTTCCCTGATGCTTCTACTGACCCACCTATGGAGCTTTAAAGTGTTCAATACCGAATAGACAAATAGGTAGTTTTATATTGTCTAATACGTATAAATGAAAATATATTTTGGGAAATAGCTATTTAATAATAAATGACCAGTTTTATGTAAGTTATCTTTATTTCATTTATTATTTCATAACATACTTTTATTGACACTGGCATTGTCAACGGGTCCTAAACTAATAGCTGGCTAACTAGCTAGCTAGGTGGGGTTGAGAGTGTGGTTTATTACTCAGTATCAAAGTGAAAGACGGCAGCAGCTAAGTTTAGCTGGTTAATTCAGAGTTACCTCTTTACTTTTGTGTTTCTAAAGATGTTCCTCAGAGTAAGACACACAGCTCTGTGAAGAACAAAAGGACATGTAGTCTTTTTCTGTGGTGGCTCTAGTCAACAGGGGCTAAGGTAACACTGCTAACATGTAATAATCAATTATCTAAGCTCACAAGCTGACCTAGCTAGTTGGCAGCCTTGTGAAGCTATGGCTAAAAGCTGTTTTTAACAATTTCTTTATAATTTCACATATTGTTGGTTCATAAATATGACACAATTTACTTATTCATTTATTTATTTAATTGTGTCTTTTATAACATTGGACACTTTTGGGTTCCAGACTCTGGTTAACACTGGTTTTGTTTCTTCAGCTTTTCAAAACGTCAAAATGTGATTGTGGGGAAGTTTTCCATGCATTTCCCAGAAACTTTGGGGAAGTTGTACTTCTTTGCGCAATACACTACACATGAATAGTTTAAACTGTATCCCAGACAGCAAGGGTGTGTGTCTCTCAGCCACAGTCAGTCAGAAGGTTTGAACTGAGAGAATTGATTTAACAGGTACTTACTAGACGGTTTGTTCATTTCAACAGTTGGAAAATGCAGCCCAACAGGAATGAACACAGTTTCACACACTTTTTCAAGCCCTGAAGAATCCCTCAAAAACTTTTCATTGGCCCGACCAGCTCCGCTAAACATATCTGATTGGTTGACCTTCTTTGCTGCCACTAATAACAGAGCAGCCACTGGGTCTACCGCAGAACCCGAAGACATTTTGATTGGTTGACCACCGGGATAACCACTAATAGTAGGATAGCTGAGAATCCAGACATGGAAGTAGTCTGGCTTGTATTTACGTACAAAGAGGGATCTGGGCACCGAGGGTAACATTGTTCAGAAAGCGTTGGGGAGTGCTTGGATTTTCTCTTCTCAGCAAGCAAGGTTTGCAGCCAGCAAGAATAGCTGTGGTACCATGATCCCATAAGAGCATGAAATTACTGAAGCGTGTGTTCAGCTCCCTGACAGAGAAAATACTTTGATGGTAGAGTCTGCTAAGTCCTGTTTTTATGACCCACATGTATGCAGCAGGTGTGTGTTTTTCATGTTGTGTAAATGTGCTTGAATACATGCTGTTTTGTTGTGTCTCTGTGCAGAAAAAGCCTCTTTCTGCTGTAATAAAGGAGGTCAGTGATGGGTAAGTTGATGACAATAGTCAAGATTTGTGTTGCTGTCTCTGTGGTAATGTTTGACATCATCATCATTCAACTGTTTATTACTGTGATAGTTAATATCAGTTTGCATGTGCATGTGTAGCTGGAATCTCCCTGGTCCTGACAACTACGCTCTGCAGTACGCCGATGGAGTGCAGATGTATATCACTGAATCGGTGAGTCACCTCTATGTAGAAATCCATACAAATATTTATCTCTAGTCTTGGTAAATGTCTGAGTGCATCTCAAAGACATTGAGCAACAGACCTTCAGAGTCTGCCCTTCAGATTTTTAAGAGCAGAATGTTGTAAATCTCTTCTTTTAAGGCGTAAAAGCACAGCAGTGAATCACAAGTTTGTCAGCACTTTGTGACGTCTTACTGCTTTTGTTATTGTTTTCCTTGAGACTAAAAGTACATGAAATTACTCACACCACGTCATTAATGCTGTTGAAAATGAGGGTGAGAAAGACTGAGAAAGCAAAGGATGGGCAGTGAGAAAGAAAAATAGAAAAGCAGCTGGAACTACACTCAGCCTCTTGGTGTCAAGTGACCTTTTGAAAAGGTTGCCACTGAAGATCCTCCCCCTCTTTGGGCTGAAGGCACGGCTGCAGAAGCTATTACAATGCCATTAGATATATGCAGAGAAAAATGTATTTAAGTAAAGTGAAGTGAGGTCATCATAAGTAAAGTGTGCTGCTGTTTAGAGTGTGAAACGAGCTGCAGGCTTCTACTTTTAGCACCCTTACAGTTGGTACAAGATAACTTTCAAACCTTGAAGTTATTCAGTTTGTAGTTAAACGCAGATGTTTCAGTTTAAGAGCTGCTTCTTGATGAGTCTGACGAATAGATTATTTCCTGCTTTCAATGGCAGTCTGATTTCAGAAATTGGGGAATAGCTTCAGCTAGAAGCCCTATGTACATTACTTTTCTGTTGCATTTCTTTTTCCCTGCAGCAATGTTCATCAGCATTGTCCCTGTTAAATAAACCCTAGAAGTGAGGCTTCAGTAGGATAATTGCTTTGTTATTAGGAGGAATGCAGTATCAGCAGGTTGAGTTACTTTTGGCCTGGAGGTGCAGAGCTTGTTATCTTCCTGTGGAGTCCATTCTAACATATAGTCAGCCATTAAATATGAATACATTTATGTCATCAAGCCCTGCTGTCTCTCAGTGAGTTTGTGTATGTGTTACTGTGCTATGTTTCTGTCTTCTCTGTGGGCTTTGTATTCTATGTCTGTGTGTGGCTAAGTTATTTGTATACATGTGTGTTTTACTTCCTCTACCTTGTGGTCTAAGTGTCACTGTATATGTCAGTGTGTTTTAGTATTTTTAAAAAAAAATGATATCTAAATAATTTTTCATGTATGTGCCTGTTTATTCGTGTTGTAGAATCGTCTGGACATTAAGAACGGCTGCATTCTGCGTCTGACCAAGGCACCGGTGAGTCTGCATCAGTCAGTCTCTCTCTTTCACTCTCCTCTCCTCATATTCCTCCAGCCCTCTGTCTCTCACTCTGTCAGTGGCTTATCACTCTTTCATTTACAGTCTGGACGCAGCAGGTTTACAGAATTAGCACTGACTTGTCACTGCCACTTCAAGTAGCTGAGTTTCAAAGAAGCGCAATAATATGAACAAAAAAATAGTTGGGGTGTGTGAGAGCATATTTGTGTTTCATTTTTCATGTATTTTATTGATGCTGGTGAATGCAGGGCCGCTGTGCAGAAGACTTGTACAAGGGCATCCAGAGCTCGGACTCAGGCGTGCGCTGTGATTCGCTGAAGGAACTGGCGAGTGTTTCCACAGATGTGACCTTTGCCCAGGAGTTCATCAGCCGAGACGGACACATCTTATTGGTTAAGATAGTGGAGGACTCTAACGAGTTAGTACTCCATGTGCCTGTGCACATTTTCCTTTGCTTAGGAGTGTGGGGGGGGCTGACTCCTGAGAGCCTTGATGGAAATGTTTTAGAGTACATTAAATATTTATGCTTTAAACAGCAACTGAATCTGAACTTGTGTGTGTGCGTTTGAGTGTCTATTGCTTAAATATTTCTTTCTATCTGTGTCTGCATCATTCAGGAGTAATGTGATCATGACCCACACGCTGACTGGCTTCATGGAACTGATGGATCATGGGATAGTTTCATGGGAGAACCTCTCATCTGACTTCATTAAGAAGGTGCTGTATTTTCCGCTCTCTCTCTGTCTGTCCACAGATTCACTTTTTGATTTATTTATTTTTTTTCCCTCACGGGCGCTAACAACTCTCTCTCTTACTGTTCTCGCCTTCTTTCTCCCTCCACTTCCTTCTCCCTCTGCTTTTAGATTGCCAGCTTCGTCAACGCCAAGCCGACCGATGCGTCAATACAGCAGGTGTCCTTGGACATCTTGGAGAGCATGGTGCTGAGCAGCCACAGTCTCTTCCTGCAGGTCAAACAGGAAGTCACTCTGGAGAGGCTCATCGCTCACCTCCAGGTGTAAGTAACAGATTGATAGGCTCTTAGAACACTTGCTTGATAAATGAATATATATTTATTCAAATGTGCTACGTGTAGCATATTTTTGAAGTAGTTGCATTCTTTTGTCACTTACTAGCAGCCTCTGTCGACCTCTACATTGCGTTTTACGTTGACTGAAAAACGCTGGGTTGCTTCAAGAGCAAAACACTTTAAGAGATATTAGTGGAAGAAATCAAAGACAGAAGGAAACTAGAAGAGTGCATTCAGTAGTGCAGACTTCTGCCAGGCGTGTCCTGCTGCAGGTACCAGATACGCTCAATGTAAAGTTTGAGATTTACATTTTATCAGATGTAGATCTCTTTCTCTACAAAAAAAGTCAAAATTTGTAGTCTGTGGCGCAAACACACATCATCTGTACACTTTCTCATGCATCATAATGTGCTACTGTGTTACGTCATCTGTAAATGCAGGACACCGAGCGCATCTGGTAACTACACCAGAGAGGGTACTATCTGCAGTGTCACAGTCCACACGACACACCCCATGAGATAACCTCCTGGATTAACATACTTATTTAAACATCCTGAACCTTGATCTTTTCCTAAATTTACTTTTGGTGTCTAAGCCTTACCAAGTAGAAAATTGGAACCTTCAAAGCAAAAACATTTTTAATCTCAACCTCTTTTTCTTCCTAAACTGTCTCACACACTCTGACCTCTTTCAGAACGAACCAGCAGATCCAGACCAAAGCCATGGCCCTTCTTATGGCACTACTACAAACAGCCGGGGACTCGGACAGACAGGTGCTGCTGCAGTCTGTTTCTTACATTCTAACCCACTTTCCATCCCTTCCTCCTCTCATAGCTATTCAAGCTTCTAAGCATGCAGACCTCTAGGTTGTGAATGTCTCTTACTTTCAGACAGTGGTGCGTACAGCTGTAAATGAGTACGCACTGTGCGTACTTTAACTTAGCTGATGTTTTTCATTGTCAGCCATCTTAACTATTTATTGTGGTGCGTTCATGCACTGATGGGAAGCTTTTGTATCCCAAGGCTGAGAGTGGCGTGCATGTGACTTGGGGCTGCAGGAGGTTCACGTGGGTCGAATCCTGCTGGCGCCACTTCTTACAGACAGCTGGAGACGACCCATCTATCTCATTCTGTCTGGTCATCTCAGCTTTTCCACAGACAGTCGAGGCTTTCTCTCCCTCTGTTCTGTTCCTGCTCCGCTCTCATTGTACGGAAACAGTCCCTTCATTCAGCCATCCATCTCCTTTCTCTCAGACTCTTTGTTACTCACACACACACACACACACACACACACACACACACACACAGACACACGCTTCCTCATTTTTACAGTAAGTCAACAAATCCACCCTTCTTATCAGCATTTTAGTCCTGAACAAAACGAGGTTGGGTTAGAGATGCATGTACCAGCAAGTGATGATTTCGTCACAGAGGTCAAAGTCCTTTAACTAACCCTCGTCCCGCCCACTCAGTTGCTGACATTATATCGCCACCCCATGTTAGAAACACGTCATTGCACCCCAGTAACACATCTCCTTTATGTTCACTTTGTTCTCTTGTTCCTTGTCTTCTGTTTGTTTTCAGGAAATGTTTGCGTTCCTGAAAAAGAAGAATCTCCGTCAGTACATTTACAAAGTAAATAATCTCCTTTATATTAAAATTTCACACAGTTTTCTGCTATAATACGATGAAAGGAAGGTAAATAAAGCAACACTCTGGCCTATTAAAGAGGATTGTTCATTCGTTACAGAACATCATCCATAGTTCTGGTTCAGTCCAGGACGAGATGGCCCACTACCTCTATGTCCTACAGTCAGTTACTTTGAATCACCTGGAGCCTCGCATGAGGACGCCTCTGGACTGTTACAGCCAGGTGAGCTGTAACATGACGAGTCTAACTCGGAGTGAAAACATCTGCTGCTGATGATCAGCCTTCTAACTTGCTGTTAACACCCACACACAATTTTTTTTTATCTGCTTCTTTGCCTCGTCTCTCCAGGAGCAGAGAGACATCCTTCATAATTTGCGGCAGGCAGCGTTTGAGACGGAAAGCGAGAACAGTCTGAGCCACGAGAGGCGACGCTCGCTCTGCGCCAAAGAGTTCAAGAAGTTAGGCTTCTCTGTAAGTGACTGCTGCCCGGAGTTATTCCACAATGTTTCCGTTCACTAACATTGTTATTATGAATACCACTAGTTTTCATCTTCATATTACTGTGATTAATATCGTCTTATTATGAATATCGTCGTTTGATCATTTCCTTTCAGAACAACAGTAACCCCGGTCAGGACTTGGTGCGAACGCCTCCTGGTCTTCTAGCTTTGGACACCATGTTTTATTTTGCCTCATGCTATCCTGATGCCTACAGCAGGGTAAGCAGGATTTATCTGCTGTTAATTAAAAAAGTTCTCCATTTACAATTATATTTTTGGCATAAGAAAATGTTTCTTAAAACATTTTGCGTACTTGGGAACATCTTAGCTAGCATCATGACAACGTCCCTGAGCAGTAAGTCATTAATCTGAGCTGTCCCTTATTTGAAATAACTACATGAAAGATACATTCAACGTTATCACTCATCGGTTATTATATTGTTGCTCAAACATGTTTCGGTTGTCTTATTACATGATAAGAAGTACAAATGTTAACTGTTGAAAAGTTGCATATTGTTATGTGCTTTTTGTCTGTGTGAGCTCCATAACAGAGGCCTTAACTTTGTGACCAACTCAAATTAAATTTTTAATGTTTAGAATACACTGTTAAAACGTTTCCCTCTCCCAGTTTGTCCTGGAGAACAGCAGCAGGGAAGACAAACATGAGTGTCCATTTGCCAGGAGCAGCATCCAGCTCACACTCATCCTGTGTGAAATCCTTCGTATCGGAGAGCCCCGTAAGTTGACCTCCAACCTATTAGTGCCGTAACTTTGTTGGTGACTTCTAGTCGGACCAATGACAAACTAATAACATTACATTGTTTTGCTTTTGTCCATCTTCTCCATCCTTTCCTCTGTTAACAGCCTCAGAGACAAGATCTGACTACCACCCCATCTTCTTCAGTCAAGATCGCCTGATGGAGGAGCTTTTCTGTGTCTGCATTCAGCTGCTCAACAAGACCTGGAAGGAGATGAGAGCCACACAGGAGGACTTTGACAAGGTACAAAAGCAAAGCATAATAATGTGTGGCTGTCTTCATAGGTCTAGCAAAAACTATTGTGCCACGCTGGGGGATTTTGACGAAGCAGGCTAGCTTCAAAAACATCCAGCCGTGGGCAGTAAAACTTGACTTTTTTGTTTTGTTTTTTCTCTGTTGTTTATCATTAATATGTAATAGGTGATAATACGGAAACAACCTAATTTTCAATCCTGATTAAGGCATGTTAGATCTATTCCCACTGAATCAATTTAACCAAAGGTTTCAGGACCCATTGTCAGACAGACCCAGAGAGTTGCAACAGCTGTCACTCTGTTAACAGCAAACAGAGTGACAGCTGTCTCTTCTAATGAGCAGGTCCACTGCTGGGTGAAAGTGGGCATTAATAGATCCGCTCGTCTCCTCTGTGAAATGTGCACACCCAGGTTCTGTCTCACTCCCTCTTCCTCTCCTTGCAGTTTTCAATGTTTTCAGTTCCTGTGGCTTTGAAATGAATGCAAAAAAACACAACCCCTGGCTTGGCACTTCCCCCTCTTTACAGTCTTTGTGCTTAGCTAATTATCTCATGTAACTCTGAGTACATGAGATAAAAGAAAATGAGCATATTTCCCAAAATAACAGAAGTATTTCTTGAAGGATTCCATGTAATCTTAAGCTATTACAGCACAGATTAAAATACCACAACCCCTATATATTTATAATAAAAACTGTATTAATATTTACAGTTTATGTTGACTGTTGTATCAATGTCTGCCCACAAAGTTGGGAACAGTTCTTGCCCTGCTAGGGGATATTTTTATGCTCTATAGTCTCCACAGGCGCTGCACCAACAAATAACTGTTGAATCCATCTGTCACTTTGTGTGTGTAAAAAGATGACACAGTGTATTTCAGGTCCAAGTACAATCATGACCAGACCAAGCCTGTTTACTACAAATCTTACAAACAAATCCTGTGACACGGCAGCTCTGCGCTTCCTGTGGAGTACTTTGCCATTATGTTGGGACAGGCCAAACTACAAAATGCATTTCCATAAATGGTGAAATAATGTTGAAATTGTTTCACTGCATGGTCACTGTATTGCTTTTCAAATGCACAATCATGAATTGTGTGTAACACTGAGCCTCATCAGCTGTGGGAGAAATTTCTCTCATCGTACAAGCATCTTTGCAGGCGTTGCATCATTTAACAAGATAAATCAAGCCCACTCTGGTTATGTTAATAAACTATGAATGTCTTCAAACGAATTAAAATTTAACAAAAGCTCTGCCAGACACAGAGTTTAGCAAAAGGAGAGCCTTTTGAAATAGTTTTTATGGTGGATTTGTGTAAGCTTGTACTTTTATGACGGAGAGTTTCATTCTTATGCTAAGAGTCTCTGACCTGCCCCAACAGACAGCGTTGACCCTACATTTAGGAACATGCAGTGACCTTACAGCCACAATGTAGTACTTGCACTATGGTAAGAGGTTGAGCCAAGCGTTCAGCAGCGGGGTCTAGTCTGGGAGAAATATTGAGATTCCAGCCGTCCTGAAAAGGAGAATGGAAGAGCTTTTGTCCTGAGCCGCATTTTAACGTCACACGCAACTGTCCGTCATCAACAAAGTGCTCTCCTGATAGCCATAAAACTCAGCGACCTTTTTGACCTTTCAGGAGCGAGCCAGTGTCCTGAGCGCTAGGCCAGCAGACCGGCCTTTTGTTTTTCCCCATGGCCCCCTACCCAGGGTGCTTTGGGGCAAGGACAAAGGGGCATTAGGGTGGACAAAGAGAAGCGTGGTGGGCGGCAGAAACAGAGGGAGAAGGAAATGAGGAAAACAAAGCGCCCAGGGCATGAGCAGTAATTACACAACAACAGAGGGAACATAAAACCTCTGGAAACAATGCGAGTGGGAGAGAATGAGAGGGTTGGAGGGAACAGAGTGGAAGAGAAACCAAAGAAAAATGTGGGATATGTGATATCACAAATCTAGGTTTTGTTGCTTAGGGAATGAATTGGAAGTATTTGTATTTTTATTTGTACATGATTGTGCTACACACACACACTCTCCATCGAGTGACATGTATTTGCGTAGCTTTATACACCGTCTGTGTTAATGGTCATCCTCTGCAAGCACACATGCACACACGTAGACGCACACATTTGGCATGCGTGCACATGCTGCAGGGTTTTAGGGAACAGAGACTAGTCATCGCTGCTATTGGCCAGGTCAGCTAAATGACAGAGGGGCTGGAGGAGGTAGGAGGGGAGGGGGCATGTGTGTGAGAGTATCAGGGTGTCTGTTTACAAAACACCCACAGCCGTGCACCTCTCCTGTCATGTAGGTGATCTCTGTCTCTCTCCCTCCCTTTCACCACTTGTCATCCCCGTCACTTTTCTCTGATTGTTGACGACGCTTGGAATTCGAAGTTGGGATTGAAATATTTGTCAAAATAGTCCACCCTGAAGGAAAAAAAGATGGAGGTATGGTTGTTTTTGTGTTTTTGCCAGCAGTGTCTTTATTGATTTAACATAGCACATATAGTAATATATGTGTAGCAATTAAGGTTGTTTTGAGCATGAAATGTGCACTAAGTGGTTTATTGTTCATTAGTTGTTGATTAGTTAATTGTGGAGTCGATATCAAATTTTCCAGGTGTGTGTGTGTTGTGACATATCAGTGTGAAGTGTCTGAGGCTTGTGTCATGTGAAAGCTGCTGGACAGCTGATTTTATTTTGGCTCAGGGGGCTTGAGCAGGGCGGGAGTGTGTGAAACTCTAGTGGCTTGTTTTGTGTCCCTGCGTGTTCACACAATCTAGAATGACAGTCTGGACTTCCACCGCTGCCAGATGGATCGACTTGGCTATTCTCTGTGGACGTAAACAGTTCTGTCACATTTAAAAAAAAGCTTGTTGTCGGATAGTAACAAGCGTTAGCAGGTTGTCATGGGATTCAGATTTCTGCTTTTGATTTCATGTATGTGAATTGCTTGTTAGCAGATACTTTGTTTTAGCAAACAGTTACTTGTATAACAGCACACAGCCGTGTGGACAGAGCTGCACTGAATGGGTCAAATTACACTTTACCCACTGATTGTTCACAATCAGTCAAACTGGGTGTGAACAGGAATGATGTAGGTCAGCAGAGTGTGGGTCAGAGAAGCGAGGGCAGGACACACAGTGCTAAAGCTGGCTTGGTCTTGTAGCACTATAGATTTTTGTATAGATTTTCCACTATTTACAAATGAGGCACATATACTACAGGGAGCTATAGATTTTAAACACATGCAAGCGCGAGTTTGACATACTGCCCTGTGTTTCTATTTCAGGGTAGCAGGGGATCACCCTCTGTCCCTCTGTGTGAGCTTCACTTTAACAAGTCATGTACAACACACACACAATCACACTGGAATAGCAAATGCTGATAATACAGTACTACAGCAGTTTAATCTGGAGGGACTTGTTTGTTTTTATATTAAATGTATGTTCCATATTTTCACATTGCCAAATTATAAGGAACCTCAGAACTGTTAAAGAACCTCCCACTTTGTCCATCATTGATTTTACAAATTCAGTATTTTAGGTGAGACGGCTTTGACAGATAATTGTGTTGATAATGAACATACTGATCAATGGCCGACCCCTGTGTTGGTCAGAGAGGAGGAGAGGTAGGTTTTGGCTTATGTAATAGGACAGTGTGAACCAGGAGGGAGTTAGCTCCTTAACTTTAAAGTGATAATAGAAGTAGGCGGGAAAATCTATGGATGGCTCAGTGGGCAAGGGGTGTGGCTTAGAAGGATTAATGAATGAAAGAGTGGAGGGGAGGAAGTGAAGTATTCTTCCTAATTGAACAGTCGACTAGCTGCACTTATTATCTATCATTGCATGGACAAGTTCTTCGTTCTGCCTTACTAAAGTAAATGGAAGTGAGTCATGTGAGTTTTAAAGGGCAGCGGTAATCTTTAGGGGCTTGGTCACAGCTTGCTGTACGCCAGTGTGAACAAATCAAAGTTAACAGGCTTCTGATTTGCTTCCTGTAGCATGGCTCTACACAAAGCGGAAGTTCACCTAAACTTCTGCAAACCTGAGCATGGAAGTTCGTTGCTGGCCATAGAAACTGCATGTGTGATGAAAAATGTGAAGCCAAAACACCTGTGAATGCTGATGAAAATCAGGTCTCATGTTTTAAAGCTCTGAAAAATCTAGTAGGCAGAGCTTTGAGTTTGAGTATTTTTATACTCGTTTGTGTCTTTCTCTGTTTCATTGATAAATTAAACTTTGATAGCACAAGAGCCACCCACAAAAAGAAGTACAAGACAATAAAATTTTAAAAATAAGAAGAAATTGAGAAATGATGGCCCTTCATATCCTCATCATCTGAATTTATACATTTACGTTTTTTTTCTGTTGTATCTTCCCAATAAAGTTCATACAGAAGCTCTTTTTTTAATGGCCACTTCAACCCGAAGGCATGTCCAAAACAAGGGGAAGTGTTAGTGGTGGTAAACTGCTTGGGATACAGCCCAGATATGAAGAAGTCAAAAAAATAAACTTAACATAACACAGGACGCAGTAGACAGACTCTGTCACTCTGTCACCCATGTCTCCAACCCCAGGTGATGCAGGTGGTACGGGAGCAGATCACCAGGACACTGTCCAGTAAGCCGACCTCCCTGGAGCTCTTCAAGAACAAAGTTAATGCTCTCAACTACAGCGAGATCCTTAAACTGCGGCAGACAGAGCGACTTCACCAAGAAGAGACTCTTGCTCCACCTGTACTGTGAGTAGTAGGATATTTGATAATACCAGTACTTGGTGCACCTTCTTGTCGCCTCATTTGATTCCTGTGTTTCAGAAGATGCCCCCTTCACCGACTGACGACATAAAGTCTCATAACGAATCTTATAAATCAGTGTCTAAATGATGCATGACAAAGAAAGAAAGAATTATGCTCAGAACAAATACCAGCTGAACTGAGTACTTCGGAACAATGTTACTGAAGTGCAGAACTGATCTGCCTTTGTATATTGTAGTTTCAATGGTTTAGGGTTTGTTCATTTACAGTATTTGACAAAAATGAGTACATCGCTCACAAAAATATTTGACTATATATTTTCATGTGACAACACTGAAGAAATGACACCTAACTAAAATGTAAAGTAGTGAGTGCACAGCTTGTATAACAGTGTAAATTTGCTGTCCCCTCAAAATAACACATCGCACAGCCATTAATGTCTTAACACTGGCAACAAAGTGAGTACACCCCTAAGTGAAAATGTCCAAATTGAACTCAATTAGCCCTTTTCCCTCTCTGGTGTCATGTGACTCGTTAGTGTTACAAGGTCTCAGGTGTGAATGAGGAGCAGTTGTGTTAAATTTGGTGTTATCGCTCTCACACTCCCTCATACTGGTCACTGGAAGTACTGGCACCTCAGGGCAAAGAACTCTCTGAGGATCTGAAAAAAATAATTGCTGCTCTACATAAAGATGACTTAGACTATAAGAAGATTGCCAAGACAATACAGCGGTTCAACAGGACAGGTCCCACTCAGAACAGGCTGCACCGTGGTCGACCCAAGAAGTTGAGTGCACATGCACAGCGTAATATCCAGAGGTTGTCTTTGGGAACTAGTATGAGTGCTTCCAGTATTGCTGCAGAGGTTGAAGGGTTGGGTCCTGGGGTAGTCCCAGAATGAAGCCACTTTGAAAGATGATGCACAAGAAAGCCCGCAAACAGTTTGCTGAAGACAAGCAAATGGACATGGATTACCGGAACCACCTGTTGCCTGATGAGACCAAGATAAACGTATTTGGTTCAGATGGTGTCACGCGTGTGTGGCGGCAGCGGAGGCAACCTAGGTGAGGAGTACAAAGACGAGTGTCTCGCCTACAGTCAAGCATGGTGGTGGGCGTGTCATGGTCTGAGGCTGCATTAGTTGTTGCCGGCACCGGGGAGCTACAGTTCATTGGGGGAACCATGTATGCCAACACATGCTGTGACAAACTCGTAGACTGGGCTGCAGGGCAGTATTTCAACATGATAACGACCCCAAACACACCTTCAAGACGACCACTGCCTTGCTAATGAAGCTGAGGGTAAAGGTGATGGACTGGCCAAGCGTGTCTCCAGACCTAAACTCTGCTGAGCAACTGTGGGGCATCCTCAAACAGAAGGTAGAGGAGCGCACGGTCTCTAACATCCACCAGGTCTGTGATGTCGTCATGGAGGAGGGGAAGAGGACTCCAGTGGCAACCTGTGAATCTCTTGTGAACTCCACGCCCATGAGGGTTAAGGCAGTTCTGAAAAATAATGGTGGCCACACAAAAAATTTACATTGTTGTACAAACTGTATACTCACTACTTTACATTGTAAAGTGTAATTTCTTAAGTGTTCTCACATGAAAAAGATATAATCAAATATTTACAAAATGATACTGTCTGTGGATGGTTTTGCTCATTTCAGTTTCTTGCAGCAGCTATTTATGGCTCCATTGTCCTAGATAAAATTTGTTTGTTTTTTTATGTATAAAAAGTAAAGCAACACAGTGTCTGTAGTAGGGATGTTCTTTTAAGCTCTCTCCTTCCTATGTTAGCTCTCCTAGCGAAATGTTTGGGTCTACCGGTGCATTGCTGACACATTGCACAGTACACGCGTAATTGAATTTGAATAGAGCCCCCGTCATTGATACCCAATCCAACTATTTGAGTCAGTATCCAGCCAGTATCCACTATCAGTATCGGATCAGTGCCGTCCCTAGTCTGTAGCACAGCCTGATCAGCTGCTCTATTGACGACTCAAGATAGTTTCCACCCCTATGGAACCAGCTAACAGGTCAGCAGCCATACTATTGGTGGTTATGTGTTTGTCACTAAACAGTGAATGATTTGATATTCAGGGGTCATCTCTGCAGGTTGGGTATTTTGTTGGTAAATGTGTGCTTGTCTGCGTTGTGAATCCCCGTTTGGTGGCAATAGCAGTAGATGATAATTGCTACAGACCCGTCCGACATATATAGCAATTGTAAGTCTCTTTTGATAAAAGCATCAGCTAAATGACTAATTATTATTGTTTATTGTATTATTATGGGTTCCCATCAAATTAATTGGGGAAAAATTATTATTGTCCCGTCAATGGTGATGCATATATTTTGACTTTTAAGTCTTGTGTCAGTTGTTCTTTGTCTTCGGTTTAGTTGTGAATTTGCAACCATGTCTGCAAACTGCAGCAAAGGGGATGCCAAGACCATGTGACAAAGCATTTTGAAGCATTCAGTTGAATGTGTGTTTTTCTTTCCAGTGAGCTCAAGGAGCGCCTGAAGCCAGAGCTGCTTGAGTTGATCCGCCAGCAGAGACTCAACAGGCTGTGTCAAGGAACAATGTTCAAGAAGATTAGCAGCCGACGCAGACAGGGTGAGAGAGCACACATACACCCCCTTCAAAAAAAGCAGTCAAACAGCTGTTCGGTTAACCTCTGCGATTGTCTGTTTTTATCAGATAAACTTTGGTACTGCCGCTTGTCGCCAAATCACAAAATGCTTCACTTCGGTGATGTGGAGGAAGACACGGAGAATCCACCAATTGAAACACTGCAAGAGAAGAGTGGGTTGAAGCTGGGCTCGGGGCTTGGCAAATGTATTCTGTATTTAAATTACATGACAAAAAAGTATAAGGAAAATTAGTTGGACTTTTTGTATTAAATTAACTTGATCTTCTTTGTTCATAACTCCCTTTTCTCTCTCCATTCTCCTTCAGTTCCAGTAGCAGATATTAAAAGCTTGCTGACGGGAAAAGACTGTCCTCACATGAAGGAGAACAAAGGCAAACAGAACAAGGTCAGCAGCGTTTCTTTGGCCTTTTTCATTTATACATTTGTACCTCCTCAGTTCGTGTCTTAGTTCCTCCCACCAAAGATTTGAGCAGAGGAGGAGAGAGGAGTCGAGACAACAGGAGTTTAATTAAATTTGACACTCTTGCTTCGGAGCAGTCATTTTAAAGCGGCAGAAATAGTACAGTAACATTGATCTGAAACGTAGCCTACAGGCCCAAATGCAGCTGTCGTCACATGACTATACTTTTGGAATGACATGTGCAGACTGTATAATGGCAATTATTATTACCATATGTCAACATGAAGTACAGTGAATTAGTGCTGAATGCAGAGGATTCTGTTATAATAATTTGCCGTTAGCAGCTGTTCGTCAGGTCATTATAGCAGTTGAATTGGTGTGATGCGTGGATCGGCTCTAACATTACCTGAATCGGCATAATGCATAAATTATCCACTGGTCCCTAACCTGAAGTCATTATTTTCTCTCATTAAATGAACATGAACATGAAATTTCACCTCTAGCAGTCCCTGTAGCTTTCCAGGTGATTTCTTCATCGTGTTGTACTGATGTGTAACGATTTACTTTAGTGATTAGAGAGGCTGCTCTTTCATTTTAAACGTAATATATCACAGCAAATATCGTGGGAGATTTAAACAGCAAATGTAAAACATGTAGTTATACACTTGACAGAACAGACAGAGGAAACTCTCCAGGAGAAACAGAATTCAAATTTTAACTGAAATCCAACTTTAGACGCTTTGTTGGCGCTCAGGATTGATCAGGAGGATGACTACTCCAAACTGTTTTGCTGTATGAACCGGGACTGTGTGTGAGACCTTTTGGATGTGGAGAAGAACACAGAGCATTACATGACATTTAATGTTGACTGTTGGCAGATAGGAGTCACAAAATAGAGAATGAGAAGAGGCCCTCGTCTTTTCAGATTAAGCTCACCATCACCTCCCGCAGGTCGACGCAAGTCATGCCACATCTCACTGTGTTTTCTATATGTGCTTCAGGAGGTGCTTGACCTGGCATTTACCATCACATATGACGTAGAAGAGTACAGTCTGAACTTCATCGCCCCCTCCAGAACAGATGTGAGTGTTGCTCTGAACTTTCCCATCTACCCAGAACATCTTCCTCTTCATCACGGTTTCTTTTCTGTGTGCATTACAAAGTACAGCGAGAATATCACCAGTATACTCACCAACTTCCTCTCTGTGTCAGTTCTGCCTGTGGACAGATGGACTGAGCGTTCTCCTGGGCCGGGAGATGAGTAGTGAATCCATGCGCGCCGAGCTTGAGATCCTCCTATCTATGGAAATTAAACTCCGCCTCCTGGACCTCGAGAACGTTACCATCCCCGATAGTGCTCCAGCTGTCCCTAAACCACCAAGCAACTTCAACTTCTGTTATGACTTTAGCCAGACTGAGCAGTAGTGTGTGTGTGTGTGTGTGTGTGTGTGTGTGTGTGTGTGTGTGTGTGTGCATTCACTGGAGTGCAATTATGACGCGTGAATGTGTAAATATATACTGTATGTGTCTGAAATAAGAGGCGTGTGTGCGTATGGCAAGACCTGACCTGTGCATCCATCCTTTAACACAGATTTATAACCTAACCCATAATTAGATTCTTCTTCTGAGGCATGTTGTTGAGCAGGACAAAACCTGTGGAAAGAAACCTTGTTTTTAAACTACAATAGGGGTTGTGAACTGCTATCAAATGGCTATTGACTGCACTAAATGCTGCACATCATCACTCCTCAATTGGGAGCGAAGTTTTCCGTTCGTAGCTCCATTCACAATTCCTCGTCAGCTATCAACTTCCAACACAGCTCCAAAAACAACAGACTCAGAAAAATTAGATTCTTCTTATACAATACAGCCACACAAATAATGGTACTTTTATTTTGTTTTGTAATCATTTTATATTTCTAAATATATCTAAAACTGTGTGGTGCATGGAATATAATGTGTGCAAGGTGGTTTATTACTGGTTGAGGCTGCAGATGGTTTTGATGGTTTGTCTCAAATCTTTTGCTCATGTATTTTCTTTTCTTCTTTTTCCAACATATGAAAGACAAATACAGTGGATTTTTAATGTTGGACAATATTTGCAAATATATCCTAAAGGTACTCACTTTTGTATGGTTCCCAGTGGCTCAGTATGATTACTGTGGAGCAGAAATGCCCTGAAAGCTCTGTATGACTTTGTTGGGTTTTTTTTATAGTGTTCGTTTTGCATTAGGTACCAAGCTGACTTTTTTTAACAATAAGCAAGTGTACATTTGCTATCATCAACAGTATGACAATGAGAAATGGTTTTATATCCAATCATCCCAGTAAATCTTTGATACAGTATGCAATCAGTGATCAAATCCTGAATGAATTTCAAAACTGAAACTATTTCTTACACGGTACTTATTATACCAGGATGTGCTACGAGCACTCAGTGGTGACACCCGAAGCAGCTACTCAAGAACTGACACAGGTCTTCATTATATCACATAGTGTGTGAGTGTTTTCTGCCTTTTTCTGGGCATTGTGTAAAATCTTTTGAGCACAGTCACGACGGTCCACTGCAGTGCATTCCTGACACATAGCCCTCTGTGATCACTATCACTTTGAATCATGTGCTTTGGGTGAATTCACATGAATAAATAGTTTGATTTTTACTGAGAAAAAAAACAAGCATGCGTTTGTTTTGCTCATAGCATAGTAGTCAAACTTTGGTTTATTTATAAAATCAACATCTTTAATCCTTGAAATGTCATTTTCCTTATAATGCTCCCTCTGTCAGTGCATCATACAGTGTCCCAATAGTACAAAATTAGTCAACAATATACATTAAGTATGAAGGGGTATTATTTCTTTAATTACGCTTCAGTGGTTGGCCAAGACAATAAAAAGAGGGAAAAAGAAAAGTTAGTATCACACTACATTACAGACACTATAGTAGTATCCAGTAATAACAGCCAACAGAGATTTTCATTGGAGAAAAAAAGTGACATGAATTGTTTGCTATTTGTGGGATATTACTCCCTTTCAATAAATTCCTAAAAAGTTGACTCAACTTTATTTCTTGATTATCACATATCTGGATAACACTGGCAATTAAAAAAAAAATCCCTAAATAATTCAAACCGTTCAGTGGAGGCAGGCGCGCTGCTGATGGAAAAAAACACAACCTGTCTTCTAAAAGAGGCCACGCTAAATCAATTGCTTGCCATCATTCACCTTCTCTTCGGAGTGATTGGCCTTAATCTTCATTTACTAGTTGATGTTGAGGAAACTCTGAAGACCCCTTATTCACCTCATATCCCATCTTTACTTCTACTTTAGCAGAACAGAACTGTCATCGTAAGAAAAAATATTTCTCCTATAATGCTAAAAAACAAGCACTTTCACCTAATCTGTACAGAAGAGGACAACTGTGAGCATTTAAATTAGGTCTTGCCTCCTTTTAGTGCTCACATGACAACAGAAATGCGTTCATGTTGCATATGCAAAGAAATTGGAATGTAATTAGTTATCTTTAGTTTCTTACAGCTGATCTTTCAATGTGAGTCCCATTAGTTCAAAATGATTAAATATAACAAAATAAATAAAATAGTTAACTTTAAATTTACTTTAAATTTAGACAAGATGGTTTCTTATGGAACATTTTAGCCTGCAGTGCAGAATTTGTTTCCCCTTCTGGCAGTGAGAGTAATTACACCTTTTTAACTAATCCCGGAGGATCAGAAACGTTTCTTAGATGCCTCTTAGATTTTTCCACCTCATACTCCTAGATGTTATAGTCTGCTCTGTCACTACGGTTGCTCCAGAGCCATGTAGAGAGAGTTGCTCACCTTTGTTCATTTAAATTTAAGCGGCTTTATTGGCATGGCTGCATACAATACAACGTTGCCAAAGCACAATAAAACAAACTTTACAATCATGATCAATACCCACTAATAAATGTTCTCTCCAGTGAACCATTTTTTTTGTGATCATTTGTTCCGGATCACAGAGTTCTCTACATGGCTGTGGGGTGGCCCAAGCAAGACCGGTCACTGCTGGGTGGCGTAAAAGACATTACCGGTGCAGCAGCACAGGAATGTCCACCATAGACACTGATTTCAAACTCCAGTATACGGCAGATACAGAGAGATTTACCTGCCAGTGATGAGCTCAATCAGCATTGCGTGAACATGTTTGGTAACGGCTTAAATGAAACAGACCTTCATTCATACATGTACAAGTTCTGCACTACAGCTTCAAATTAGATAAAAGCACCTTGTTACAAGACAATAAAATATAACAAGCAAAAATTGTTTGGGCCACATCTTCCTACAAAGAAATGTAGAAAGAGTTCACATTCTCATTATAGAGAATATTTTCTTCCTGCTTTGGCGGCTGTGTTTCAGTTTTCAGGATTTCTCTTTATTTTAACAGATATTTGAACGCAGACACCGCACCTTGAAATGTCTTCTACTTCGCTGCCCTCAGTGATGATGCACCACATAAACATTACATGCAAACTTCTTCCCCTTGAACTTAATGGATCTTTGAATGTGGTGGTTAGATACAGTATTGTCTGCCCCAGCTGATTGTTTGAATCCAAGCATGAACAAAGGAAATATAGTATAGGCGACGGGCTTTACAGTAGCTGTATGAGGTGCTCTTCAACATTTCCTGTGCAAGTTGCTGAAATGTGCAAAAGCTCCACTTATGGAGCGGGCTTTGGTCAGTGGTCATCCAGGACATTCAGTCACTCAGAAAGCAAGGGTAAGATCAGACCCACCTATGTATTTGTAGTGGACATTTTCCAAGAAGGGCAGCTGCGACTGAAGGAGGTCCACCGTTGTTACGGAGATGTTTTTGCACCGCGAGATGTCAAGTGTTCGCAGACGCTTGCAGTGTTGCAGCAGGAGGAACAAGGATCTGAGGATTCAAGAGATTAGGAATTCATCCTTTATCTGGGGCTACAGATACAGTATATGTGGGGTTTTTTATGCCACTCACCTGTCAGTGATGTTATTACAACAGGAGAGGTAGAGATGCTGCAGTCTGTGTAGGTACGGTGCAGCCTGTGCCACTCCATGGTCACTGATACCCGGGCAGTGGCTGAGTGCCAGGCTGGTGAGGCTGCGGCAGTGCCAGGCGACCGACGCCAAGCTGGCGTCAGTGATCTCCGGCAGCATGGAGAGAGACAGACGGTGGAGGTCTGGGTATCGTACCACCTGAGCAGAGGAGAGACATCATTGACTCCTGATTTCAGTCTTCTTTCAGTCCTGCTACAAACACAACATTTGCTCCTCCTCCGCCTCTCACCTGTGTGATGCTGCTGTCAGTGAGTTTGGGGCAGGCAGAGAGGTCCAGCTCCTGCAGCCTGTTAAGAGCTAAAAGTGAAGCTCCAGCCTGCTGTTTGAACTGCTCCAGGTCATTCTGCGTCACCAGCTTGGGTCGCTCCTCAAATGGCAAACGAGGAGGCTTGAAGAAGCCCATGTTGCCGAATGTCCGAGTGAACCTGGGACCCTTGTCTCCCTGTTGAGACACGTACATGAATACAACAGCTATATAAAAATCAGATACTGCAACTTATAGAGTATAAGGAAAGATATTCCCTAATTTCCTACACCCTCCACATGTCTGAGGTTCTCACCATTTCCTGGTCAGGCTCACATTTAGTTGTTTCCACCATCCCCAGCAGACCCCAGTCTGTGACTTCTTTACACCAGCCGAGCCGCAGAACCACCAGCCTCTGCAGGTAGGTGGCTATAGCGCGCACAGACAGGTCAGTCACATTGACACATGACGTCAGGTCTAGTTCGCGGAGAGTATCCCGAAGAAGCTGGGTGAGAGATAAAACTGCAAGATCCTGAAGAGAGAGGAGGAAGATAGTTTTTGTCCCCTGCCCATGTATTCTTCACACAGACGCTGTTACAGGTTTAACAAACACATAGTGTACAAAAACACAGGCTGACCCTAATGTAGGTGCAGCTCTTGAGGCTGAGTGTTTCCAGCTGTGCTCTGGCAGCACTGGATCCAGTCAAGCCTTTCACCATCTCTGTTCCACTGACGTGCAGACACTCAGACAGATCCAGACTCCTCAGGGAGGACACAGACAGAAGGTCAGCGAGGCCTGTGGATGACATGAAGTCATCACATTGAAGTGGAACGCATTTTTTAGCAGACAGGAGGCTGGGGTAGTAAATGTGCATGGGAAGATAATTCACACACAACAGTACTTAAAACGAAGTTAATGTGGATTTAACATTAACATTTAATTATAATTAGCAGTCATAATCAGGAATAGGATTTCTTAACAAGGACTGGGCCTCCAGAGGATGAATCCTAATATGTTTGGTGACTCCCTGGCTTTTGCTTTAGCAACAGCGTAAGGCCAAACATTTCACCTGAACACAAGGAATATTGAGGTTTAACGGGCAGAGTGCCTTTTCTGAACACATTCACACAACCCAGAAGATGAACACTCTGCATGACAATATTTCATAATTCAACAGGTTTATTGCTGTGAATGGCTACTAAGCAAGACATTAGTCTTAGTTTTTTTTACATTTACAAATTCATTTTCAAGTCTATGATACACATAAAAACAAACATACACAATGAGCACCTTTTTCGGTGATCCTCCAGTCGCAGGACAAGGAGAGGTGTGTAAGTGACTTCAGGCTCCGTGCTATGGCCTCTACAGACCTGTTGGTCAGCTCAGTGCAGGCACTGATGTCCACTCTCTGGAGACTCGGTTGGTGCTTCACCAGGACCTCCACTGAGTAGTCAGTCAGCTCCTTACAGCCATGCAGACACAGTTCCTCTAAGACCAAGTCCTTAACCTACAGGCATAAAGAATATCAAGAAAAAAAACACTCTTCTATGAGGATGAGCATTTGAAATTATCTTCAAAGAAGTTAAAGATCATACTAAAATCATGAGAATATTCGAAAATCATATATGAAGTCTTTACCAGTATAAAAGCAGACTGTTGTGTCTGCATAAATCAGTAAAGTGGTACCAAGATATGACTTGAGAAGTTTAATTTGTGAAGAACCATTCCTGACTACTCAAGCGATTAAGAAGCTGTTGTAGGGACTTAAGGTATCCTGACCTGTGCAATACTGCGTAGTGACTCAGGGGTGATGGAGGTTCTGCTGAGATCCAGAGCTACAAGCGTGGATTTTTGCTCTGTTAACAACCTCCGCAAGTTCCTCAGTGACAGCAATGCAGACGAATCCTCAACTGCTCCCACCGGGCACCCACGATACGGGTCAAACTCGAAAGCAATATGGCAGCCGGCCAGCGAGAGCCGGCGGAGGCGTGGGGTACAGCCGGTGAGCCGATTAAAAGTGAGGTCCGAGAGGTAGCGCAGGTCAGACAAGTCCAGCTCCTCCAGACCAGAGAGGGCTGACCTTACCTGCAACAAGAAGATGGAGTTGAAATTGAACTGCAGTTGGACCTTAACTACAGGTGGAAAGACAATAAAGCTGTGTAAACAAAATGATGATAAAAATGTACTGCAGGGAATGTGAATGGAAGGTTTTATTTACCCGCTATAACACTGAGGAGAATGCTCATCATTCACCCTCATGAT
Organism: Lepomis gibbosus; assembly: GCA_029875015.1. NCBI lineage: Eukaryota > Metazoa > Chordata > Actinopteri > Centrarchiformes > Centrarchidae > Lepomis > Lepomis gibbosus. The sequence continues at coordinate 57,065 of JAPMOB010249009.1, forward strand.
TACATTTATAATCACTGCCAATGCAGTCTTCTCCCCAGAGGACTACAGATATAGGGAGATACTAATCCTGGCTTAAGACAGAGCTATACAGGAAGAAATGTAGGAGAAAGCAGAATCCAGTACTGCTCTACAAAGACCGTAGGCAGCAACTACTGAAAAAGCAGCAGTGTTTTGTGATTACATGAAACTTCAATTAATAGCCCGGGCTTTTATTTGCTTTAATCACTGAACTCACCCTGCCTATATATGGGACACGACTACCTGTACTTGAAAAACATATCGGATAACAATTCATATGATTCATTCATATGATCTAGCTCAGAGAGACTAGGCCAACCTCAAACACAGAGAGAGGGAGAGAGAGAGGGAGAGAGAGAGAGGCCAACTGACCCTAACAGTAAATCTGATATGATTTGATATCTGATATGAATAATACTTTGGTGCTCATTGTTTCCATAAAATGATCTGAAAGATTGATTGTGGAGAATGTAACTATCCATATTGACAAAAGTTTAAACATATTTGTATGTGCAATATAAGCAGGTTAAAGCAACCTAAAGAGGGCAACCCAGAAGGCTTTCAGAGGTTTTATACATCCACAAATAAAAACCAGAACCAGGCTTCTAATTGAGACCTGAGTTTATTTTTCAAAACGTGTAGCCACACCAGGGCAGTAAAAGAGACTGCACTCTGCTAGTGCAACTGAATTAGATATATAAATTACCTGTCTTGTTAAGTTAATTTTAGTTGCTAATTAGGTAACAATTTAACATATTTAAATATGATTTAGACAACAAATGACATGAATTCCACTAGAGTCAAAAGCTAACATTGTAGTGTTTCTCTGCTAAGCTAGCTACGTTAGCTTTAGCAGGGGTTTAGCTGTTCTTTTTTCTTCATCAGGACAGAATTTAGCTTCTTCCTCATTTAGTTATGTGGAATATCAAACTGAGTTACCAAGACGCTGGTACATAAAGATGAATTATTTATTATAATAAACAACAGATGGGAGAAAATTTGTGTGAATTGTAGTTTTAGCTAAGGCTAAAACTAGCTTTCATTTGCTTTAGCTCTCTTCAGCTAATAGTTTGTGTCTCTGTGACAGAAGCTGCAGTGAGTGAGACAACAGCTTCAACATAACACAGCCAGTGCAGGTACTTATGCTAAATGCCATTTTTTAGAAACTGCAATTTATAAATGCTGTTTTTACAGAAAATTATACATATCTATGATACACACTCACATACACACAAATCGAGTTTATGGACACTATTATACACACATTTGTTTTGAGTCCATTTTAAGCACTCATCTCTCACTACACACACACACACACACACCTGCTGTCTGTGCTCCTCCCTGGAGAGGAAAGCCCCCGACATGAAGAGGCTGTCCAGGCCCCTGAGGTCCAGCCTACGGAGGGAGGTGAGGCGAGGGAGGAGGGCCAGCAGAGAGGCCTCTGTTATACTGCTGCCAGGGAGGGCCAAACTCTCCAACTTAGAGCCCAAGCAAAGACCCACCTGAAGAGGGAGAAAGACAAAGAGAGATCCCAATAGACAATCACACATGATGGGAGACAGAGAGAAAGAAGAAATTCTGCGAATTCAAAGAGAAGATAAAGAGACAGCTTGGAGTAAAGCAAATATGGTAGCGATAGGGTGGCAAAGGTTGCAGGAGGGAAGAAAGAGAACAGTGCTGTTTAGCTGCTATCTCCATGCCAAAACATGCTAAGTTTATGTAAAAACTAGTAGATTAGACTTATTTCTCTCCTCATCTTTTCTGGCAATGGGTGAGGTTTAACAACTTGGTTGTACACAAAATCTTTAATGGGGAAATGGTTGCAAGTTTACAAGCAAATAAATCCACACCCATTATTGTAATAATGGTCAATGTGAATTGAACTTTGGACCAAGGTGGTGTATCGTAATTATTAATGCTACATTCTAGTCCGTACAATGGGAAATTCATATGATAAGAGTGATACCGTGGAAATAATCAAAAAAAGTATTACTGTATGTAACTTGTCTTCTTCCTGGCTTACACTACAATGTTCGCCTTTCAGGAGGAGACACTCCCTATCCTGTCCAATGGCAATCTGTTGCTTGACAGAGTTTTTTCAAAGGGCTTTGAATGGCCCTCGGGGCGGGGGGATTTTCTGAACCTACAAGTAAGTGCGTGAACATTTCAACTGAAAACACAATATTAAATAAATTCAGTAATATAACTAGGCCTTCACATGACAAAAGCAATATAATTTCTATGAACTGCTGTAGAGCTACGCTGCCTGCTGTCATCGCACAAAGCTACTTTATACTGGACCTCAGGCTGTACATTTCCATCGGCAGTCTGACTTCATTTCAGTTGGCTCAGCTGAACGCAGAGAAAACAAATGCGACAGGGGGCAGGGCATTGTGGGAAATGAGGTTTTCCTGATACGATGTTCTCTTGCTCTGTAGCTCGACTGCTTTCCAAAGAAACACAAAAAGACGGTTGGTGGGCCTTGACATATTTTTCTTTTGTTAGTTTGGTTTCATTTAACGCTTTTTCCTAAATAAATGGAATATTACTGTACTCACCTCTTCCCAGAGACATTGATACAAAACTGGAAAATTTATTTTGGCATTTCCCTTCTAACACAAATTAGCAGGAAGTTGTGAAGATGTTCAATACGAAATTAAAATGAACGGATGGCATATTAGAGCCTTTGTATAGAATAACAATAAATTAAGGAGCCTGGCTTGTAGTTGTAAAGTTGTATATTTAAGATTAAAAAAAACCTGACATTCTCAAAGATTAAAGTGGTAAAAAAAAAATTTAAACTGTCACATGTTAGTCATTCTTACTAATCTGTCTAAAGGTTCTTCCCCATGTTTCTTTTAAATACTTTTAGTCTTTGAAGATAAGTATCTCATAATACTGATTTGTGAAGGTAGCTTATGTTATGTGTGATAACTTAAGAACGTCTGAAAACTATTTTCCAAGAAATATATGACTTTAGTAATAGTAATAGTTCAGTTCCTGGGTAATTAGAAAACTTTACATGAATCTCCATCATGATTAAAGCTGTTACTCTCCCCACAGCCCTCCAGTCAATCCTAATCTTATAAGCAGTCATCTTCAGCTATAAAAAGACCTGAGAGTCTCAAAATGTGTAACTACGCACCCTCCTGCTAACCCAAGAAGTGTGTAGTGTTTTTTTTTCCGTAATGGAATACTGCACCTCCAGCAGCAGAGATCTGGACATACTGAACCCATCGAGCTGGCTGATAATCAGACTGCAGCGTGACTTTCCACCCAGACCCCTGATCAGCTCCAGGGATGAGGCTGAAGCTGGGAAGCAGAAGGTGACGTTTTTCTGCACAGAGAGAAGTAAACAGAGAGGTAACATGGAGTTAACTTTGCCCTTAAGTATGCTTCACTGTTCCACAGACACTTTTCAGTCAGTCAACACTATGGCGTCAACACACCATCAGAATAATGTATTATGCAAGCGTATCATCCACTGTGCAACGCGTTTCTGTCTCTGGAGCAAATTACCTGAAAGCGCAGGTCCTGACTGGCATTGTACCAGCTGCGACACACCATCGAGGCTTCCCTCCTGTCTGAAGCGTGAAGAAAGCTCAGGATGTAAACTATAATCTACAGCAAGAAACAGAAAGACAGCATTAGTTTGCTAAAGTTTGCTGATCATGGAAGAGAAGAATCCACCCCAGACCCCCACCCCTGACAAATCACAGCATACTGTATGTCTGAATAACATTTTGTCCTTTGACAACAACACTATGTCAAGCCACGCGCTCATCCACCAGGAGTGCACTGTGGCTCTACTGGCAGCTCCCATAACGTAAGTGTGGGACCATGAATATGGAGCAGGGTGTTTCTGTAAACAAGAACAGTCTGTAACGGTACTAGCTTAGTCGTTTTCTGACTTATACCTCCACAGGCAGCTCGGGTGCTTCCATATCCTCCCCATCGCAGTCCTCCATCTCAGCTTCGTCTCCTTCGTTATTATTAAGGACTCCAGACCATCACAAGTGAATCAACTAGCCATTCAGTAGCTAGCTGCACAAGTTAAAAGGCTGCAACGTTAACTTAGCGTTATTTAACTGACGTTAGAGTTTAAGCTAATAGAAACTATCGTTGACTACTGTCATTATTATCCGTTAACTAATCAATAACCTGACCAATTTCTGATCAATGGAAACCAATAAAGAGCTACGCTGCCTGCTGTCATCGCACTAAGCTACTTTATACTGGACCGCAGGCTGTACATTTCCGTCGGCAGTCTGACTTCAGTTCAGTTGGCTCAGCTGACCACAGAGAAAACACGTGGGTCAGGGGGCGGGGCATTGTGGGAAATGAGGTTTTCCTGATATGAAGTTCCCTCACAAAAACATACACAAAAGACAGCTTTGACATATTTCGTTTTGTTAATTTGGTTTCGTTTAACGCTTTTTCCTAAATAAATGGAACATTATTGTACTCACCTCTTCCCAGACACGTTGATACGAAACTGGAAAAATTATGTCGGCATTTCTCTTCTAACACAAATTAGTGGGATGTTGTGAAGATGTTCAATACGAAATTAAAATGAAAGGAAAGTTGCAAATTAATTCATATCACTAAACCAACTGAAAGTCACCCATTGGTATACTTTAGTCTATATGCAACTGAAGAAAACAGCACTGTGGTTTCTGGTTAAAGCAGGAACCACATTATATCTTTAATCAGATTTGGTTGGCGCATTCATGGCAAATCTGTTCCTCCCTGTCCAGTTGTTGCTGTGCTGATTTGTTGCATTTTGTCATGTTGTTTGTCAGGCTTTTTGACCCTAAATGGTCATCACAGGTCAGACAAAACATATTCAAACAAGTCATTTATTCAAACAAAGTTCACAAAAGACAGGACTACACTGGGACAAAATCGAGTTTATGGACACTATTATACACACATTTGTTTTGAGTCCATTATAAGCACTCATCTCTCACTACACACACACACACACAAAACCATAAATGAATTAAAACAAGACAACAATAATAGTTCTTTCTACAAAGTCTCTGGCAGTATAATTAGCTGGTCTATGGTCCCATCTTAATTCATAATTCTTACATCATGAGTCCTAAAAACATTTACAGCACAAATTAAACATTTAGCGTTATTAAAATGAATGTACATGTCATGATGAAGCAGTACAGTGATTTTACATTAACAGGAAAATAAAATGTGATTCAGCTAATTCTCAAAAAACTATATATTTACATTAGTGTACAAAACAAACATAAAAGAATACATGAACATAAAAATGTATTACATGTATTAATTACATTTTTAAGTTGACAGTATGTATTAGTATGTAAAATCCTGTGTTGATGGCTAAGTGATGTTTGAGCTTGCTATGCTTAAAGTTATGATGGTCAAAGACAAACGGAAAATCTATGACCTGTCAACATTTATTTGTAACATATCTTATGATGGAAGACTAGATGACCACGTTGTTACAACCTTAAATACAGCTTTACTAGGTCTGTACTGTTTTTTAGACCAGCTTGTAGAAACATCAGCAGTGCAAGCTACTCACACCAACACGACAGAAAGGTAAATGACAAAACATATAAGGCAAATTGTACTTTTAAGTTTACAAAAGAATCTGTAAACAGTTTGTAGACAACAACAGCAAAAACACTTTGTGAATGTTTTAGTAAGAAGTTCAGTTCTGTAGAAATGAGTGATCTGAGTTATCTGTTATGGCTTAACTATGCCATACCACACAAAATTCACTCATCATCATCAGCTACATTGAATGCAGTAAGCTCAGTGTAGACGAAGACAATGTGCTTGAATTCTGAAGAGGTAACCAGGCGAGGAATGGCTTGCTCCTACCGTATGTTAGACGACCTAATAACGAGATTAGTGCCGAGTGCTGAAGCAATGGGAAAACAAAAATGAACAAAGAATTTGAAGTTGTATTTTATATATAAGAAGACAGGGACAGACTGTGACGCCCACGAGATGTAGTTATTATAAAACATGGCTCGCAAGAGCTACTGCTATGTCGATGATATTTGACCCAAACATGACATTCCAGCTATGTAGGTTTACAGTTCCATTACAACTAGACAGTGTAATGCAGGCTATAAGGCTATAGTGTATAAAAAGTGCGTTGTGGGTCAGAATGGTTAACAGATCAGGCTGATAACAAGACATGATCTTTGTACATGTTCAGTTATAGCACCTCCTCTCTCTCTCATTCTACCATTCAGTCAATTTATAGCAGATATACTCAGCATTATTTATTCCTATTCCCTTCCTGTAAAGTGAGTGTTTCTTTATTTCCCTGTGATCACTCATATTGCCCCTCTCCTCTTAGAGATTGTCATCCATCCTGTTTCTCTTAATGTTCTTCTCCTTCCCCTGTCCTTTGAACAAGTATCACAACTTCTTTTCCTTCCTCTTCCCACCCGCATTCCCGTCAGCCTCGCTGACATCCTCCTCTCTTTGGTCCATGGCGAGCATTTCATCTGCGTCACTGTGGCAGTTGTTGCGGCTACCAGAAGCAGAGCGAAACACTGCAGAGTTTGCAGAGATGGGTGATGGCGTATCCATGTCTCTGTCAGGTCCGTAGCTGGAAGTGGGAGACTGTGGAGGCAGGGAGGAGGAGATGGAGGGCTGGAAGAGAAGAGAAAAGAGAAGAGATAACCCCACACCCTCTTTGCTTTCACTGCCGCTTGTACCTATGCTTACTCTTTGTTTTGCTCTTGTTTTTATCTATGTTTACCTGTAATGAGATGCTGGATTTGTTGGTCTTCTCTTTGACTTTAGCCAGAGCTCCTTTCAGTCCAGTAGATCTCTCTGTCATCTCCAGGGCTGCTCTCAGGAGTTTTGGTGTCTCCGGCCTAACAGGGGCTGCTGGGACCTGAGGGGGATCCTTAGCCTCTTCTTTGGGCTCAGGTTTCTTTCCCTTAGTTAGCATCTTCCTGTGGTTGAGATGGTAACTTCTATTAGACTTGTGAACAGACTTTAATAATTATATACATGCATCAAAGCCCTTGTATAAGTCCTTTTTCTTTTTTTCTTTTTTTGATCCGGTGGCCTCACTATATTTGCACTTTTCCACAGCAGAGACAATCATGCTTAACTAATACAAGACAGATGCAAAGCAGGGGGTACTGTGATGCCATTGATTTTTAACCTGGCCTTCTTGCGGAGCAGTTTCTTAGACTCTGGGTAGTGGACCAGGATCTCATTCAGGTCTTTCTTGTCCAGGATGAAGAGATTGGCAAAGCCATGGGCAATTACGTTCGCTGTGCGCCTGTTACCTCCTCCTACTGAAAGCAAACTGCCAATCAAAGAAATTATGGTTGAAAATGACATTTTCCATCAAGTTTGACATTTCAATTTCATGAAAACAGAGGTCAGTTAGAATTTGTCATGCAATATTTATTTTGATTTTGTGCATCATTATTTTCCTGTTCTAAGATATTTGTCAGAGATGACAGCTTAGATCCTAAGTGGCAAGACTGGTGAAGATGTCCTGTACTATTGTGGGCAATTATTTCACCGCCTGCGAAAATCTCTTCACCTGATCTCTCCAAAGACTGATCCTGCTCTGAGAGTAACAAACACTGTCTTCCCATCCGGTCCTCCAACCACCTGCACCTCCCCTGCCTTTATGATGTACATCTCCCGACCCACCTCATCCTGAGCAGGGCAGAAGAGAGAGGCAGATTAAGTGAGGAAGAGAACAATACAAATGGCAAACGCTACCACATACAGTTGTCTTCTACAAACAGAACACAGGCAAGTTTGCATACAGTAAGTACCTTTTTGCAGACATAATCGCCAGGCAGGTAGACAACAGAGCGTAGGCTTTTCAGCATGTCAAAGATCATCTGTCTGTCACAACCCTGTCAAGAGGGAGGACAAAAAACATGCTTTTAAAAGCATGGTTTATGTCAGTCTCTTGTTGATCTCGATTAGGCGAATGCACTAGCTTTATAACACAAATGAGTCCTGCAGAGAGACTGTTGGGATCCTCACTGAACAATGTCTGACTTTCTCCATTGCGCAGTTTAGAATAGCATTCTCTATCTAGAATACCGTGCAATTCTTTTCATGTGTTTTTAGGACATCCTACCTGAAAAAGAGGGACTTTGCTGACGATGGAGTAGTTCACGTCTATAGCAATATCCAGACGCATTTTATCTGGCAACTGAGTCAGCAGCTCCTGCTCATCTGGCGGGCAGACAATAGGAGGTACAGTGTGACTAAGAGTTCGAATGTATAAGATACACATGAACACGCACACATACTGTAATGCTGTCCTTACCCAGCATGCCTTGTGATTGCCAGGTGTAGTTGTACCATATTTTGACACGGTTTTGGACATCTTTGGGGATGCGATAGGAGGACATGTATTTAATAGTGTTGTCCATACACGTGCGGTAGTAGGTCTGACCTGCTGTGGCTGCACCAACCACATCACGCATCTGAGAGGCAAATGAGCAAAATCAGCCAATCGGAAGAGTTTGTTGGTTTAAAACCAACCTATTTTTAATGTAGTAGTGTCTTTGCTCTATGACATGCATAATTAGAAACATAACACACTGGAGCTTTGAACTTTAAGTACATGTGGAAGGCACTGATGTCTCCATTATATTTATCTACCTACCTGTCCAATCATGATAGAGAAGACAAAGACTCCAACAAAGTAGTTGATGAGTTGGAAGACTATCTCAATCAGGGTTGTGGGTTCTGGCAATCCGCCAATTGTGATCAGGGTCTTCACCGCAAAGTAGTAACAGCGAATGTAACTGAGAAGAGACAAAGACAGGGGCATTAGAAAGAGGCAGAACAAGAATGTAACTTTAAACAGACACCATGGGCAGGAGTTTTTAAATAAATGAGATGTACAATAAAAGTTAAAAGATGCAACTACAATACACTAAAGGAGATAAACTGTGTGAATAACACAGAGGAGAGTGAACCTAATTGGTCTTCACTTTGCTGCTCCTTTTGGTGTTCATCTGCAATTTCTGTTCTATCAGTGTGTGTGTGTGTGTGTGTTTATCCCACCAACCTGTTGCCACTGCCATTGTAAACCCACTTGGTCGATCCTAGTCCCATGAAGGCAGAGTACCAGTAGTATAGACAGGCGTTACAGTGGAGACAGTAAAGAAGATAGGTGGTGGTGCGGATCACCCTGTGAGACAGAGAGTGAGAGAGCAACACATTTGCGTAAACTCGACACCAAAAAAGTTATGTGTTCATCTCCGTCACCGCGTGGCATCCTAAGCAAGGAAGACAAAGTGAGAAGAAGGGTACAGAGATAGACGGGAGAGAATTGAGTAGAGTAAGATACCGTCAGGTTGCAGCTGACCTGTAGATGTAGGCTTTGGTCAAGATGGCCTCTAGACGCTCGTTGAACTCAAAGAAGGAGTTGATCTGGGGAGGCATTGATAGAAAGCAGAAGAAATATTTAAGGTTTTGTTTTCAAAAGTGATATCTAAATAGTTGACATTTGATTTCCAAAAATGGATACATGGAGTCTTGGAAATAAACTTTTCCTTCAAATGGGTGCGTTGCTGGTGTGTGTTCTTGCTAAAAAAAGGTGGAAAGATTCTTTGTGTGCTCGTTGCCCAAGTACTGATACCGCAACAGGTAAGAGATTGTTATTGGGAGGTGGTTGAATATACAGTAGTAATAATAATAATAATGTTTATTTATAGCACTTTTCAAAAAGTATTTATAAAGTGAAGATTTATAAAGAAAATAAAATACAGCTAACAAAATAAGATCCATGGTAAAAGCAGGAAGAAAGTTATGAAATTAAAATATATTTAAAAGAAAAATAGATAATTAAAATCAACTACACTCAGGAAAGGTTCTTCTATAAAAGAATGTTTTAAGAAGGGACTTAAAAGAGTTCACTGACGCAGCTGCCCTGATTTCCTCAGACAGGCTGTTGAAGAGCCTCGGAGCCCTGACTGCAAACACTCTGCACCCTTTAGTTTTCAGTCAGTAATAAACCTCACCTTCAGCAGCCTGGGTATGCGAAGCAGAGGATTGATGCCAATCTTTAAATAGAAGAGCTCCAGGGGAACAAGGCTGGCTACATCAAACTGAAAAACAGGAAGGTCCCACCTCACTGACTGGATTGCTTCGATGATTGATTCAACAATTCACATGTTAATCCCAGAAAAGCAGAATACACTCAAAGATGAACTTTTATTCATGTCTATTTACTTACTTTAAAGCGCTTGGTGCTCATGTAATTCTTTCTCATCTCTTTTTTGTCACACTGTAATAAAAACAAAACAACTACAGATATGAACAATGATCCTGGTAGGCTGATTCTTTATGGTCTTGAACTGACACTACTGTAAGCCCATTTGCATGTGCAAAAATACAATACTGTGATTATTTCTTAATTTTTTTGTGTGTGTGTGCCTGTGATTTCAGCAGCCTGAGATGGCGCTCAGTTACAGTAATGGCTTCCAGTGTCCTACTCACCACTATGTCCCCACCACGAATAAACTGCAAGCGCGGCTGGAAGATGATGATGTCCAGGATGTAAATTAGATCACACAGATAGTCCATCAGCAGCCAGATGTACATGTTGTCTGGGTTCTGGTAGGGGAAGGCAGAGCGCACTGGGATGAACCACGCGTTCCAGTTCCACGCCAAAGAGACCAATAACATCCACAGCACGTACATTAGGTCTGTGGAGAGAGACGACGAGATGAGAGGGTGAAGGCCGTGAGAGAGATGGAGGCACTGAGGGAATTAGACAATAGGAGAATTGACAGATGTAGAATGAAAGTAAAAGTATTTATAGAACAAGTGATGGCTGCTAAGTAAACACCAACTACCATTATGCACTGTTAACTAGGCACTGATGGGAATAATATGACAAATAAGCAAGATTTAAGCAGTATTATTAAACACACTTGGTTTTGTGCTAAAGAAGAAAGAATGGTAACAGAAAATGGACTGGTTCACAAAGTCCTTATGGATATGAAACAAAGGGAAGAGAAGGGTCAATGAGAGATGATTAGGAGACAGCTGTCTGTAGTGTAACAGTAGTATACAGTAGAGTCACCTTTACCCAAACCTCACAATACTTAATCATTCATTCTGGTCGCATATAAACACACTAAGTCAAACAATGTATCTTAAGTGTTTAGTTAGTGTTAGTGTAGAGTGTTTAGTTTAGCAGCTCAATGAAATTTGTTTCTCAAGTGGCCAAAATCAGTGTGTTATTTTAGACATTTTGTCAGAACTATGCCCCTGAAAATTGTTAAGTGAAGAAGATTCTACTGTGCAGGACGGTGATGTAGGTGTGAGCGTGTGACATATTCGGGAGGGTTCTCACTGGTGAAAGGGTCGATGCTGGCAGGGAAGCGGAAGTGCATACAGGCGCGTATCCACCGAGGAGTTTTCACCTTGCAGCAGGCAATGGACTGCTCCTCCTCTGCCCCGCTGTCCTCCACTCCTCCTCCTCCTGATGGACCTGCTTGTGCCTCCTTCTCTCCCCCGTCTCCTGGTTGACCTGCAGGAGCAGGCTGAGGAGCTGAAGTCTGAGGAGGAGCTGAAGGGAGGTGAGAGGGGAAGGGACAAAACTTCAGAACACATTTTGAAAACACACAGGCGCAGCATTACTAAAGGTTTAGAAACTAGACTCGCATGTTGGTCACCGTGTCCCTGCCTGAAAGACAGGAAGCAAAGAATAAGATTTGCCATCTCAGACTGGATCAGAGTGCTCCAGTTATTATTCTTAAGGACACAAAGTTAAGTGTTAGTCTGGGCAGATTACATTTTTTTAGCTGAATAATGGACTTAGTGCTTGCAGTGGGTGGGTGGTGCCTGTGTGGGGGTCTTTTGAAGGACTGTTTACTGTTTCCAAAAATTAATTAATTAATGCTTTTTAGTGAACTAAAACAAAGTCTCTCAAGTACAAAACTGTCTCAATCCTAATTAATCTATCATTTTCATTGTCAACCCCTCCAAACGCACATACTCATGCACCTTTTTTAGCTAAAAATTACACCAACCCCTCCCTCCCTTCCTCTGATATCTTCTTCCCCAACAAGCTTCCCCAACAACTTCTACGCTCGTTTTGAAAAGGACAACCAAGCACCTGCAACAAAGGCAGTGCTGACTGCTGACCATCAACCGTTAACACTCCGTCTAGCTGATGTCAGTACAGTGTTGAGCAGGATCAACGCACACAAAGCTGCATGCATACTATATAGTTATTCATACTGTACTGCCATAACCTGTTCATATCCTGTACCTACCAGTATCAATAGTCATTCATGAAGATATAAATTTATATTTATATTTCATACTTTGCATTTTTTATAACAATGCATTATTCTATTTGGTTAGATTATATCTGCATTTCGTTTGTTTGTACCAGTGACATGCACAATGACAATAAAGTTGAATCTAATCTAATCCAAAAACCTAATCTACAAGTGTAGGCTATAGACTAAGTGTTATTTGCACGGTACAAAACATTTTAATAAAATACCAAGTCAAAAAATCTGTCAGGAGAATTGTGTTTCTACTTTGCATGACGTATGAGACCCAATCAGAGAGACAAATATGAGTGTCTGCGTCATTGTTTCTCCTCCATTTTTGCCTGTCTGATCTAAGACCTAGTCCACACGTACACGGGTATGTACACATGTACAC
>JAPMOB010249010.1:0-11393 GCA_029875015.1 Lepomis gibbosus
TATATATATACAGAAATGGCCACGCTAAAATCAAGAAAATACTATTTAATGTCTTAAGCAACAGTGGTGGCAGTGATAATTACAGGGATTATGTTTCTGATGTTGATGATATATACTAGAAAATAAACCATTACTTAGTGTATGTAAGCTATAGTGCTGTTATTACTACTTTAGATTCTGATTTATTAGCTCTATTAATGCAATTAGCAAGACAACTGGATATTAGTGCAGCTCACTTCATACATTCACACACCTTACAATGTTTTTAACCCAAATTACAGAATATATATCACCCTCACATGTTTGTGAATCCCTCTGCTGATGGCTGCTACTGGCTAGTTCTTCAATCTTCCCTCAGCAGTGGAAAAGTGAGGAGGAGGAGGGCGAGAAGTAAGACAAGGAGGAATGAAAGGAGCCAGATAAAGGTGTATATATTTATCCTTTAGCTGAGTCACAAATCAAAGAAACAAGTGGAGAAAAGCCAGGGCTTTAAAGGAATCACCAAGCTTTCTTTATGCAAGAAGAAGAATCCCCAAATACTGAGCTGTGGTTGCTGAGCTTACAGCACATTTTACATTAAGGCTTTATTCATTAAACTGTCTTTCATCGAGCATAATATAATACTATAAACCACCCAACTCACAAGCAATCAATAGTAGGAGTCGAACACAAACCCTGATAATGTTCCCGTGAGAGATGATAGAAGATAAACATGCCTTTGTTCTGTTGTCAGAGAAACTAGATTGTTTGGCTGTTTCTCGAGCCCATAATTGAGTCTAATTAGGTGTAGCAGTTCGCCCAGGCTGTGTCATGTTTTGGAGAACAGTGAAGGAAACAGAACAAAACTAAAGTGAGAGAGTTTTACCAAAGTATTTCTCTGTTCATTTGTTCTCTGTGTCTGATGGAGGACCAAAGTGGGAATCTATGTGTCATTTGGAAAGTGTATTGAAAAAAAAAGTTTAGGAACACACTGTCAGCTTCTCCCAACACATGGCTATGATTTGTTAGGACAGTCGCCCCCCCTCTTTCCGAGGGAGAACGTGAGTAGTGGGGCGCAGCAGTACATAGTGTGTGTGTATTCTCTGTCCCTGTGCATGTTTTTTCCTGCAGGTGTGTGAATGCGTGTGCAGTGTGTTGTGCCTGAGGGCGAACGTGGTTCAGTACAGCTGAGTGGGTGTGACCATGACCTGACCCTTCCCCTTTTTGTCCATATGAAGCCGAACAAGCTCCGCCTGTCTCACTGTGGCCACGCACAGGCAGTGGCGAGCCTGCCCGCGTGTGTTTGTGTGTCAGTGAGAGTGCACGTTTCACACATGTGACCACCGTGGAGGCAGCCGGGAGCTCTAAGCTGCTTTGCGAGGCTTAGGAGGGCAGCCTCTCGCTGACTACTCAAAGGGCTGTGTTTGCTACATGCCTAGAGGGGGTGACGGCATAGCTGAGCACTGGAGCATGGTGCCCAGGGTTTCACATAACAATGCTGGGTCAGGGGCAGCCCACAGAGGCACTGCACTGAACTGTACATGGTCACAAACACAGCTCTTGTTCAGCACTCAAAGAAAGTGACAGCATTAATCTGTCAATGAAAATGAAAGTATTCATCCTCCCTTGCTTGATTAACCAAGAAAGAGGTGCTTTATTTTATTGATGAGAAATATCTTTTTAAGTGCATGCAATTAATTTGATGTATTTTAGTGATTTACATATATTTAAATAGTCTTCTTTGTTGTGTTTCGTGTGCAGATCTGATAAAGCGAGGGTGGGAGTGCATGGGAAAGCAGGTTATACTCTGAACCTGGCACAGTTTCTCAAGTTACTTTAGTCGAGGATGATTAATTGTAGTGCAGATGTACTGTACAAAAAAAGGAAATGTACACACACACACACCCAGTGTACCCGTCTGGATAGTGTGTCTTGCAGGACTTAATGTTCGCCGCTGTTGATATCACACACAAGCACACACTCTCCCTCCCTCTCGCTTCGGTCCATGTCGAGAGCTGGAATATCAGGTTTCCTGGCTTTGTGCAGAGTTTGTACTCACAGCTTCACCTTTTGTTCCTCATCTGTCAGCACACAGCAGCACTGCATCAGGGCGCTCTCTACAGATATACCGAACAAACCACTGGCAAACTCTGTCAGTGGATTTAGGGTTTTCAGGAGATCATTATCACAGGGAGTTAAAACGGCCTTTGCATACATTTGGATACTTGGTGGCACAGGACAGTGACTCCTTAAAAGTGTTTAATGAAATTTTCTTGGTCAGTGTTGCCGGGCCTTTTCTGGCCAGAGTATTTTGTGCTTTGTGTGCGGTTCATTCATGGTTTCATTGTGTGAAAATGTACGATTGTTGTTTCTACACATTCCCCTCTGCTGTGGAACCCCAGATGACCCTGCTGTGGCGCCAGTAGAGGCTGGGCACTGTGAAGGAGGAGGAGAAGGAGGAAAGAGGAGGAGGGAATAGAGGGAGCATATGAGGATATTAGAGTGAAATTTATGAAGCTGGAGAAAAAGAGCACACAATACTGCAGCATGTTCACGTGCAACACGAGAGAGAGGAAAAAGAGGGTGTGTCTGTACAGTTGTCCTCCTAGTTTTTCTGAGGAATGAATTGATCCTGTGTGTACGCTCACTCTTATTAAATAAGCCAGTACTGAAAGTTATTTAATGCTTGCAAGTAATCAGCTGCCTCAGGACAGAGGTCTGGGGTTTGACTTTTGAGCCGTGCCTGTTGAAATGTGATCCCGTATGAGCTCCTGGAATGTCCTGCGTACAGACAGAACAAACTCAAACTGAGGCCAACTGTAATCTCTTATCTCTGGCTGTGACACTGTGTACTGCAGTGCCGTCAAGTAGGCACATATCTGAAACGTTTATCTGACAGAGAAGCCACAATATCGACATCTCATAGCTGGAGAGAAGTTTTTAGAATCCACATTGAAAAAAATATGTGGTGTGAGTTTAAGACACCATATGTCATGTTTTATTTACTCGTTATCTGTTTCTCTTTTTTAATGGACAATAAAAACTGTGCTGATTTATCAAGATATGTTCACAGGTCACAGAGAGTGATGCACGCCTGTGAAAACAGCTGTATATCTTCTGTGGCTCTGAAGGGAGCTTTTTTAAAGTTTGAGAAAATATCCCGTACTGATGTCATCATGGCTTTCTCAGTTTGGAAACTACACATTTTTAGCAGAAACCCTGAGTTACAAGGTCTACAGTTTGAAAGACCTGGGCATTTACCAGACAGATAGGGTCTAACGAAAAGAAGGCAACACATTTCAATTTGAGAAGTGTAGGATCCATGTTTTTTTGGTGCTTGAAATCAGGGGACTAAAAGTCAGGATATCTTGGCTTTTATTGCACAAATCATACCATATATTTTTTCTCTTCCAATTTTATGAAAGTGCAATACTAAATCTCTAGAGTACCCTTTGCATTTTTTATTCTTAGCAGATTTTACACTCATCAAATACATGAGTGGATAAAATAACAGGACTCCTTTGCAGTATTATATAATGTAATGCAATACAATAATACCACAAACTACAGCCTCACTACTAATCATAGAGATGAATCAACACCTTTATGAAACAGGAAAACTAAACATTAAAGGCTTTAAAAAACAATATGTATTGCTTTATACTCTATTGGCTTATATTACAGTCATGGGTGTCATGTTATTTTGTCCACCCCCAGTGGCTGGTTCACAGCACTGTCATAATGACAACCTGTTTTGGTTATACCCACCGTCTCCACTGAAGGCAGTGTTCTGCAGGCTCTCAGCACACAGTCCTTGTTCATGAAGGGCAGGATGCTACTGTAGACACATGATGCAATCATGTTAAATATCGTCACACTATTGCAGCATTTATTCTCCTTTGATATGCGTTTGTTGTCCACGCTTTTAATGTTCAAGGGGCGTGACTGTAAGGAGAGGAGGGCGCTTGTTTCTGACACAAAGAGGAACAGTGGGAGGAAAAATACATGCAAACTGACTAAATTAGCATCATTTCTTAATTGTCTAAGACGCGTGGAACAGTTTGACAGCGGAGCTATATTTTCTGTGGTTATGAATGTTGTATCTGACCTCAGGTTGTTCACTCGCACATGTCATGCTTTGCAACTGCACATGCAGAGTCCACCTCCTGTTACACAAGGCAATCACTGGATGTGTGCATGTGCACGCGTGTGTGTGTGTGTTTGAGTTATGAAAGCTGGGGAGTATGCACATGACCAGCTCAGAAATGATGAATTGGTGTGACTTTAAAACACTCTCATAGAAAACAGTGTTATTTGTACACACTTGTATGTGTGTGCTGCACAAACTGGTAAAAATTCTCTTTACATATCAATCAACTCATTTTCTATTGTTGCATTGCTTAACTCTTGCAGTTGTTCTACTGATTTATTTTTCTTGTTTAAATATCACACAGCTGAAGCACTCATTATCTGCAGATCTGCACTTTCTCAAGGCTGATTAGCAATGTGCACCGGGGATATTAGCCTCCTGTAATGTAATTCATGTGCTGCAGAATCCAGCTACAATCTATGACCTGTTGTTTACTCTTGTGATCGATGACAGGCCTTCCTCGCTGGCGTGGTTTATCATCCGATTGCGTAATAGAGACACTGTTTAGAGTGCTGTGGCTGCAGGAGACAGTTATCAGGGTGAAAAGGTAAATGTGACTCAGATCACGTCCTCCTTAAGCTGAAGTCAACTGTGTGTAGACATTGTGGGAGAGAGTGAGACATAAAGAGGTCTTTTGTTGGAGCATCGGTCTGCAGAGGGAGGGTGGAAGGAAGATGACAGCCTGCTGGTTGTGTGTAGTCCTGCTGAGCTCTGGCTGTTTGTCCCTCCACCTCCCCTCTCTCCACATACACACACACACACACCTCCGCACCGTACTCTCCCTCCCAAGGCACGACTCTGGTCACTGTGGATATTAATACACTGCTCTGCCGCTGAGTGCGCTCAGCACAGGAGTGAAAATATCTGACAGGCACTATTTATAGACCCCGCAGGCGGACAGGCGGAATCCATGGCTACACGATCCAGCCTGTTCTGGAGTCGTGTTCCACAGAAATCGGAAAGGAGCTGAAAAGCCCAGCGCCCAGGAGCACAACTTGGCCGTGGCAGGGGAAAGAGTTTTTTATAGAACACCGGTGGCAGTTATGGGTGGAGAATGTTGTTGAGTGTACAGATCAAAGAGACACACATGTGGCTGGTAAAGCAAAAACACATGTAATGTAATATTCATGCAGGTGTGCACTTTGGTGTCACTCCCGCGCCACACAACCTCATCGAGGGTTCTCACTATGTACCTAGCGTCATGTTAATAAACAGTGATGAAACCTCTTAGGAATGTGTGTGTTCCTGCACATGTTATGTGGCCATGCTTTTAATAAAGTCCACATTTAGATTTGAAGCAGATGTTAATAATAAATGAATGACACACCAGCAGCATGAGAGCATAATAGTAGTCAGAGTGTCAGGGACCAGTCAGCTGGGTGGACTGACCTTTGTTTGGCTTTGGCATCTTGTGTCATGCTGAGAATTTGGATACAATCACAGAGGCAGGGGTGAATAATGAAAATCAATATGGCTGCATGTTGATCTCTGTCACCTGCCTTAATTATGCAAATCCCAGACAGAGCTAAGACAAGAGGACAGAGGAAAAGTACAGTATCTCTATCCCTGCTGAGATCTACAGTGCGGGACTGATTTAGCCTCATTCATCACCAGTGACATATCAATAAGAGGTGCTCCTGACGGGCACCGGGCTTGTTGCCGCGTCCCAACAAAACAATTTGATTTGGCTAATTGGGAATCTCTCCCTTCCAACACGTGGCTGCTGCACAGTGTGTGTATTTTATTCTGTTTTGGCAGCCTGCTGCTTCATAGTTTGTATTGTTGGCCTGTCACTGTTTATGAGTAATCCATCAGTGTGTGTCACGTGCAGCAGGAGGAAATACAACAGATAGCAAAAATGACTTACAGGCAATATCTCAGGGATTAACAGTATCAGTAAGTGGTGGAGTCTTTTTGTTGACTGGAATGTAATACATAACATAATATCATGATAATATTATGATAATATTCTTTAAGTTCTCCATCCTCATCAGAATCAGACTTTATTCACATAAGTACATGTGTACAGGGACTTTGTTTCAGTGCAGGTGTCGGGACAGCCAGGTAAAGACATAACAGCAATGAAATAGAAAAAAATAAAATTAGATAGCTGAAGAAAAAAAGGCCTAGTAAAACAATTGAAAATTCTTATCAACAGATAGATTATAAAATAATATATAGATATAGAAGAGCAATATAAACATCTAACTTAATGGAGGAAGTAAGGTTTTGAGTGACAGCTCATATATCCTGTACAAAGATAATAATGTTGTCAGATAAGTCCAGGTAAATCAGATAAATACACTGTGCTAATATTCAGTGTGCAACATTGGAATGTACAGTGTACAGCTAAAACGAGTTTTAGCCATGCTAGAGGCATGGCTCTATAGGGAGTGCAATGTCAGTCTGTCTGTCCTCCATTGTTGTTTCAGAATGAAATGTCTCCGTCACTACTAGATGGATCGTCATGACATTTTGTACAGACGTCATTCTGATTCTGATTACTTGCAACATTCATGGTCCCCAGAGGATGAAGCCTAAACGAGGTGTTGAGGGAACTGTATGAAATTTGTCACTACTTCTTTGTTTCATGACCAGATACCTGCAAAACTGGTCACTCCCATCAGGCTAAGCTGGTCAAATCTAAGCAAAACTAAAAGATATGCTGAACATAAAAAAACATTATACCCGCTCAACATCAGCATGTTATGCTTATAGTCAGTGTGAGCAAGGTGGCATTTAGCTCAGAGCACCGCTGTGTCTCATAGAAATACTAGCATGACTGTAAATATATGTACATACAGTTAAATAAGTTTATTCTCTTTAAATATGACCCTCTTCTCCTCTCTCAGTCATTGATGTGACTTTTTTTTACTTCAGAACCCCTCTGCTGCCACCATCTACTTCTCCTTTTGCTGCTGTAGCAGAACTGGACTTGATGTTCAGTGGTTATGACACATCTCAGTTGCCCCCCTCCAGGGCAGCCTCCTCCTCCTCTCCTGCACTCCACAATACAGTATGTGTGCGTTTGTGTGTGTGTGCATGTGTCACAGAGAGAGACAGACACAGAGAGTGGTAAACAGACGGACTGGCAGACTGGTCGTCTGCTTTCAGACTCACCAAATATTGCCTCGCTGTGACTACACTGTGTACTTGCAAGTTTGAATAAAGGAAGGAGTTCGCCTCCTGTTATCTGAGAGTGTGCTCTGCCTGAGCATGTGGAGGGAGTCACATGTTCCTCGCCGTGCTTTCCAAGCCTATCTGCTCACCTGGTGGTTGCCATGGGAACAGCCAGACAGCGGCAGACTTTGCACCAGCCTCCTTGGGGGATTGTGGGAACAGAGAGGAGGTTTAAGGGCGAGGAATCTCTCTGGATTTTTAAAAAAAAAGCTTTAGGGGATAACCTGCAAACCTAAAGCTTTTAGGGCTGTTAATTCTACAGGAGTTGCATATTTCTTGAAGATTTCAACAACTAATGTTTTAATAAGGGCTCTTTGTTCTGTTCTGTTAAACCATAAAGTTAAAAACACCTTTTAATTATTTACTTTATATGAATGTCCTACTGTGTGTTGTAGCTGCAGAGGAACTGAAGCTTTTGGGAACTTTAGACAAAGGGAGTAATGTTTGCACACACTAATATATCAGACCCTCCCTAACAATATCATGGCAGCACATCTGAGGTTAAAACACATATGCTGTGTAGTCTCTCAGTATGTCACTGTCTGATCATTTGCTTTCCCAAGACTGGGGGAACAGAAAAGCACTGTCTATTTTTCCTGCGTCCTAAAGACAACCCGAAGCTAGGCGTTGGAAACACTGCTGCTGCACTAAGCACTTGTTCTTGTGGTTTAGAGGATTTTTTTTCCTCCACCCCCCCACCCCCCACCCCCCACCCTTAATTGTGCTTCCAGTTTATTATGCTGACGCTTGAATAGCAAGATGTTCCCAGCTTTATCGCACCAGTTGCACACTTCTCTCCTTTGTATTTTGCCAGCTGCCCTGAGAGAAGGAAGGGGGTGGGGAGGGGTGGCTGCAAGACTGAGTGTGTGTGTGGTGTATGTATGTGTGGTTGATGTTCACTAAATGTTATTTATAGTATCCGAACTGATGAGTTTAAAAAAAAAGTCATGTCTCTTATGGTACAGGTCTGACAGTCTCGTGTGATGAAGTAGTTTTCGGCCACTGTTTATTTTTTGGGTTCGGTTCTGATCTCCACTACGTCTGGAGGGAAACGAAGTCGGCACTTCTTTCCTCAACCTCCCTCTCTTTGCCTCCGCCTGTTCCTTCAGGCCCCAGCTGCAAGCCCTTGCAGCCAGGGGTGAACCAGGGAGCAGCAACGGGAATGGGTGGGTAGCCGATGATGGGAGGGGTAGGTAGACAACCGAGAGACAGACAGCGAATTGACACACAAGCAAATACAGGCAGATAATAAATGAGAGAGAGAGAGAGGGAGAGGACATCCTGTGGTCCAGTCTGGTCGGGGCCTGCCGAACCCTCCCTGTCCACCCATGTGGGATGACCACAACACAAACATGTGAGGCTCTCCAGTTCCGTAGGCTGCCGGGGGACACTTACATAAAGCAGCTCCCGTTCTTGTTCAGTTCACTCTCACATGGGGGAGCATGTGAGACAGGCACTCTTTCCCACCACTTTGTCTCACACTCTATCTGGAACGGCACCGCGAGATTACCACACACACATCCAGACCGACACCAAGCATTTGTCACGGCGTTCTTCATGATCTCTGATCAATCAGACTGCAGAGGAGAGAGGTTAACTGACTTTGCCACCCTCCCCCCCAAAACTGTGGCTCCTATTCCACCCCTTGCTTTTGCACCTCTCTCCCCTGACCTGTGTGCATGGCTCCTGGTGCAGCCCCCACCTCCTGGTCCTCGTGGAGGATGGCCAGAGGTCAGTGTGTGATGTGCAGCTGTAGGGCGAAGAAGGGGAGGAGGGGTAAAAAAGTGCTGACAACATAGGAAAGGCCACCCACATGACGTCACGGTCACAGTTTCAGCTCACAGCATTGTGTCTGTGCCAGACTCCCATGCTGCCCCTGTAAGCAGCACAGCCTCGGATAAACATTCAAAACTAACTGGCTGCCTGGACGCCAGCGCTGTTTGGGACGTAGCACAAAAGCTATATGTCATACTCGTAGTAGTTTCAAAAAAGGGATTTTGAAGGATTATAAGCAAAGAGACTGTTAGACTGTTATACAACATTTTAAGCACACAGCCTTAGGGCTGAAACTAATGCATATTAATTTATAGATTATTTGATTAGTTTATAAATTTTGTAGTGTTTAATATCAAGAAAGTTTAGCAAGTAGGGTTAGGTACAGATAGATCATACTGGTGCAAATAAATACATTTTAGTACTAATACCAAAGCAATGCTCAAAACCTTAGTTAAAAGAATTTTGTACCACAGAAACACTTTTCAATTATATTTGACTTTTTCATACAGTCAAAGGGCAAGTGTCTCAGCGAAATTTTATTGGTCATGAAATATTTAGTTCTAGAGGTTTGGTGATGTAGTGGCTACTCACAGCGATGGTTGGTGAACAATTACAGTTTTATGTGCTTCAGAAAAACATGTCATAAATCTCACATCAGTGTTTAATCTTAAGACAAGCACCGGTAAAAATATCCTTGTCCAAATATAATTAAATATTAGATTAAAATGTGATGCTAAATTATTATTTAGAAATAGCTTCAGGAACTAGGTGATCAATGATGAGTAAACAAAACTAAAAGCCTGACCAAAAACCAATCCCTTAATACTGTATTTAGTACTAGTTTCAAATTCTTGATGGTAGGGAGATAGTTTTCAAAAAGGTTTCAGTACCCGGAGTCCAAGGGGACATCCTGAAATTGCGTGTTTTGTCCGGCAAACATTTTAAAACATTGTGTTATTCAGTTTACAGTGATATGAATAAAAGAGGCAGGAAATTCACACATTAAAAAATAATGTAATAATACTGAATGATTTAAGCTTTTTTCTGTTATGCCTTCTTTTTGAAGCAGAAAAAAAGCATGTTCTCCCAGCTCTCATGAAACAATAACATTTTTATAAACCAAACTAGCAGCGCTAGTGTCAAGCTGAAATGTAATGAACATGGATGTGTCTTTCATGCCTGTTTCTCACGAGTTCCTGCTGTGAAAATTTAAAATATGTTGCTTTAACTGTTCTTTTAGACTACATACACAAAGCACTCCATTTGACATTAAACTGTAAAGCAAGATAGACTCTGTCATATTTGGGATTTTAAAAAAAGTGTTTGCTCAATAAGCGTGCTCTGTTTTTTTTATTTTTCCTTAATTAATAATTATGATATTCAACTTTAGGTTCACTTCATATTTTTACCCCTATGTTAATGCACACCCCAGAATAGTTGTCAGTCAGTCCAGTATTATTTGATTAACTGCTTACTCAACTAATCGCTTCACCCTTATAGACTCCACATGCAATTCTTGGACAGACTCTGGCAGCCCAGTGTTGCTGTCTTTAGAGTGAACCTCCAGACGAAGCATTAATAGCACACCCAGACTGAATTAATCCTCCTTTCTCTTAAAAAAAGCAGTTGCTTCCTCTTACCTGTAGAGACACCACACTATCACCCCCATTTCCTGCTTACTGTGTGAGTCAAAAATCCCTCAGATTGTTTTCTATCTGAACACATATTCTGGGCCTGCTTCCCAGTCGGCAGATCGCCCTTGGCTCCACCAGACGTGGTGAGCACTGATTCCTCTCTGTCCTTTACCTACTTCCCTGCAGCTCTGCCCCAGTGTGCCACTGCCAGCCTGCAGACTGAGGCTCCCAGGCCAGTACACAGCGAACTAGACGGATTATCTTTGTCGAGGGAAGAGATCGAGACAGATCATCGCATAACAGGCCTCACCATCAGTATTTCACTCCCTCCAGGGAACTCAACAAAAGTCTTTGACTTATACAGATTAATATCAGCCGAACACGCCGGTTTGCTCATTTGGATGCTCTTAGGAAAGAGCTTGAACAAAAGGGTTTATCCCAGGCATCCTATTTAGATGTTGTACTCCAAAGATCAGCCACTGATTCGTCTCCGACAAAATCTAGCCATATCACACTGATAATCTAATTTCTGGTTGTCAGACATAAATTGCTGGAACGGGCCAAAACTATGAATAGTTAATGAGAGAGTGTAAATAAAAGCAAACTGTGCATCTGCAGACAGTCTGACCTCAACAGTGTTTGCTTTGTTGGAGATCTTAAACACTGTCAGCATT